>JANAVB010014398.1:14454929-14612429 GCA_029216955.1 Iris pallida
AAATAGAAATAAAATAGGAATCCTGGTTACCTAAAATAGCTACTCCTATTCCAGACGGACTCCAACATGCATTACACAGCTAGATGAATTAGTTAATACTAGGCCGAATCAATATGGATATATGTCGATAAGTCAGCACAATCATTAGGATTACCATGCCTATGAATAATATATAGTTGCTTTGCTACTGAGACACAATTTCCTCATTCACAAACTTATCTCAAAATCTCTCTCACCTCTTCTCCATTTATATTGTGGGAGATTGTTATAGGATGGAACATCCTCATTGTGGAACGCTTAACGACTGAGATCTATAGATGCTAATGATGGCCAAAACAGAAAATAAAAATATCAAAGGTATATTGTGACAATGATACAAATAACAAGTATTATTCGATTACATTTCATACTAAACCAAACATTTGAATATAATTGATATTACAATAGTACATGATTTTGATTACATGTTCCAACTAAACGTGATAATGTAATTATATTGTATGTATTGCAAACTTTACATTACAAACTCCGATTACAATTACGTTGTAGTAAACAAAACACACCCAAAAAAAAAAAAAAAACAGCAAATGCAGCAGAAACGGAACCCAGACAACAAGCTGGACTGGTCGGTAGGCCGATCCTCTACGTCAAGGCGCTAGGCCGAACCTTCAAATTTGCTCTCAATAATCTTGTCGATACGTTGGGCCATGTCGGGTGTTAGATGGTTCATCCAGTCTCCGACCACACCTCGCCTGAAAAAAATGTCATTGTCGACCGTTATTGTACTACGATACACGCTTTGTTTCCCGACCTTGTTCACCTCCAAGTTGCTCAGCTTCTGAACCCGCACGTCCCTACGATGTCCTCCACACCCCGTTCGCCTGCTCCTCCTGCGTGAAGGGACACCCCACGAACTCCGCAAGCCTCCTCAGCTCCGCCGCAGGATCTTTCAACAACTCCTCGTATCGCATGAACAGGACATTGCAGCCCCTACTTGGAGGCTTGCCTTCCAGTAGCCTAACATGTGATCCCAGAAAGGTCCCCAGGGGAACGCCCTTGGCAGAAGTGGTCGAAGCCGACCTCGAGAGGCAGAGGCTCTCCACCATTGTTCTTCCTGACTTTATTGATAAAGTGCCAAAAGGACACGAAGTTATCCTTGGGATTGCGGCATAGGTAGACGACCCGACATCCGGAGTCGACAACGGAGTTGGGTAGGAAATGGAACGGGATATGTGTGGCCAGAAGCCTCGGGGAGGTATCGAGTCCATGTCCGGGACTCTTGCACCGTCTCCATACAACTCGACTTCAAGGAAAGGAACACACTGGTGGGGGTTGAGTGTGGCCAAGTTGCCGGTAGGGGAGGGAGAAGAATTGCGGTTGACGGTCGCGAAGAGTAGAGCCTTGAGCCATGTTGTTCCGGACTTGGGCAAGGTGGCCAGGATGATGTCAGTAGGTCTGGCCTCGAATAGTTTCCGGACCATCATGGCGGCGACCATGTGGGGCATTGGTCGAAAGAAGCCGTCGTGGAAGCAGAGTTCCGGAAAGGAGCACCCCTCGACGACCGGGAGGCTCGACACGAGGTCGCGGCATTGCTGGTATACTCTCTGGTGGACTTCTTCCTCGTGCTCTTGCTCTGTTCGCAGAGGAGGCCGGTGGGATTGCTCCATGGAATTGTGGTAGCTGGTTTCTTGCACGACGTCGATGATGGGAGAGAGCGCGACAAATTTATACCCAGCTTGAGTGGTTCATGTGTCAGCATACAAAAGTTAACATAATTAAGCACGAAATTAACATATTTATATTGACATTTCAACAAATTTATATTGACATTTCAAGAGTAGAGGTCATGTCAACAAATTTATATTGACATTGACATTTCAACAAATTTATATTGACATTTCAACAGTAGAGGTCATGTCGAGCATACAAGAAATTAACATATCGGTCAGTAATATATAATACTTTCATACTTTTAACATATTCAGATCCGTAAATTTTAAGCATGCAAGATTTTAAACGTATCCCGTATAAATTATTAGAAAATTTGACACAAAACGTGGTGGAAACCTGTTTAATTAACAAAATTTGATGACATATTCAAGAATGTGAACTTTCTATGCTCAATATTTTTATTTTTTTGGAATATTTGACCAAATTTTTGAACGTATCTCATTTGTACTGAACTGATTTAT
Source organism: Iris pallida (assembly GCA_029216955.1). NCBI lineage: Eukaryota > Viridiplantae > Streptophyta > Magnoliopsida > Asparagales > Iridaceae > Iris > Iris pallida. The sequence continues at coordinate 14,457,122 of JANAVB010014398.1, forward strand.
ATTCTTATTTTTGACGTCCCAAATTTTTTCCATTCTCCGAATTGCTAACAAGGACCCATGATACTTGATATATTTTTTCTTCTTCTACAAACCATTTAATTTTATTTTTTTAAAAAAATAAGGAAGGCCAAAGTTTACATCGTTGGAAAAAAGTAATACATATACAAACAATGATAAACTATTACAAACAACAAAATGATATAGTCGTTCAAAAAAATAAGGTTCCATCTCATCGAAGCAGTGGCAGAGCATAAGCTGGGTTGGCCCGGACTTTAGCGTTGACTTACTAGTAGCTGTAAATATCACTTTTAACCTTAGGGGTATTTTGGTAATTTTGTATGTTGCTAACTAACTAGTGTTAGTTAGAATATTTGTTAATTAGATTTAAATAGAGTTAGTGTCATGAATAGAATATTTCATTAGGTTAGATGACATGGTGGACCATTAGTAGAACATTCCAATTCAAAATTTCTTTCCATAAGTTTCTTACTTTTTCTCCAAGCTTCTTTTCATCCATTAATTTTATTCTCCATCATTTCTAGATCTAGAATTCCAACACCAATTCTCCACCAAACCATTCATTCTTTTCATTGGAGCACAAGAGGAAGCTTGAAGATGAGTCCAAGCAAGGATGACTGTCTTTGATTCGACTTTCTCGTGTCCAAATTTGGTGTTCTTCAGAGGCACACATAAGTTGAGTAATTCTCTATTTTTCACCAATTTTTTTTGTTAAGAACACCAATTAAACTCGTAGGAACCCTCCCATAGGTGGAGTTGACTCTCTAATGCTAGATCTAGGTGTTAGAAGCCTTCAATCCGGTAGATCTAACTATTTTATGCTCAATTTGTGGTAATTACGAATATTGACCACCAAGTATTTGATACATGTTCCCATAGGATTTTTGTGTTCATTTATGAGTTGTGATTGTGTCCTTGTGTCCTAAATAGGATACTAGAGGTTTGTATCATGATACCTATGTTATTCATGGTTAAATTAGTTATGTCAATTTGATTATTCATAGGCATGTAGTGTGAAATTATAGAATTTGATGGTCTCAAGGTGTTTATATCAATAGCTATAAGAATATTTATATCGGAATGTATCATGAGTGATGTATGCATGTATATGTGTGTCTAGAGAAGGGGGAGATGTTCTGTGCACTGTCCAGGCAGTGGCATGTCTTGGAGTGCAGTGTGTACCTAGGTGATGTACATTACCTGTGTGAAGCTGGAAGTTGTGCAGCAGCAATAAGAATAGAGTAGTAGCAGTCTACTGTAAACTACAGTAGGAGTAGGAGAGTGTCTGGCAGTTTCCTGCAGTGTGTGCAGTCCAGAGGTGAGTGTCTACATGGATTAATGTGTGTGATATGTTTGATAGTGGCAGAGGCTGCAGGTATCAGTGCAGGTGGTATCATAGATATGTGAGAGTGTGAGCACTAATACATGAGTCAACCTAGTGTGTCAGTGTGCATTGTATAGACATGTGTAGCAGTGTATGACCTAGCAGGTGTATAGATGTGTATCCTCGTTAGGATACTGAATAATGTGGTGATTTTAGATCAGAACAAGGAATTTTGTGTCTGAACAGTAATAAAAAATACATTGAGCTATTGGGAAGCAGCAGCAATATTAGAGCATCTGCAGTGCTCTGCAGGTAGGATTTAGTTATGCAGGCATCTAGCAGTTGTTCTGCAATATATATGTGTCCTGTATGAAACATCAGGGCAGTAGGCTAGATATGCAGCAGTGTAGAGCTGCACCTGTGTGTGCAGGAAGTAGAGAGTATGCAGGGATGTTCTGCATTAGTAGCAGCTGCAGTCCCATCTATGGTATATAGTGGGTAGCTAGTTGTATCAGGATACACTAGACGAGTGTTTTATTAGGTGCAGTAGTTAAGCTTACCTGTTAATGTATGTGTAGTCTAGATAGGTATTATGAAATACATATGTGTGAGTGGGAGAAAATATGAGGACCATAGTAGCAGTATCATAGCAAGTTTATTATGCACGGTGTGGTAGTGGGATGTTATGTATTCGTGTGAGCGCAAGTAGGCAGTTAAGTAGATATGTGTATCCTGGGACCAAGGGTTGGAAATTTAAGATACTAGAGTACTTGGTAGGGGATATGTAAGGGTTATACAATTATTTTGGGTGTGTATAGGTAAATGTCAAGGTAAGTAGAGATTGTGGTTAGAATTCTAGAGTAGTGACCTAATGTGATATACCAATATTTATAGGTTCATAGGAAAGGTAAGTTGGGTGTATGTGAGATAGATTGGGTATCCTAAGGTTAAGTGGTACCAGGAATTTTGACTCTAGAGTAGCCTAGTATGTGGGTAACTTTTGGGTATTTAATTACCATAGGGGTAAGTGTCTAGGATACGGGCTAGGCAGTGAGTATTGATCAAGGCAAGTGGAGAATTAAGTAAAGGACCTGAGGTCTTGTGATACATGTATGATATGAGTCTATGTATAATAGTTTTATGATATCTAGTTGTAGGACCGATTGTAAGAACGAGTTGTAAAGCGCAATACTCTAGAGGGGGGTGAATAGAGTAGGCAGCGGAAATTAGCTATTTAAAAACTTGTTAGCAGTTAGATCACATATATAATAATCATAAAAATAAAAGATAGTAATAAAAGGTGATCATAAGGCAAATGCAAACACAAGGATGTATATTTTCCTCTTGTGAGGACTAGTCCAGTCGGAAGAACTCTAGCTTCCAGTTGAATCCACTATGGAAAATTACCACAAGTTTTCATCTGAAGTTCTTACAACTTCTACAACGCGAGCTTTGATCCGAAGTACTCGACCAACTTCAATTGTGAAGTATCTACCTTCAATCAAGCCTCTGATTACAATCACTCTGAAACTTCTAGACCGTACCGCACTGGCAAATCGACTAGAGGATTGTACCTGGCTTGGGATTTAAAAATGAATAGCTCAGAACACTTTGGAAGAAGTAGTAGACTTATAGAGAAGAGATATGAAAGTGAATTAGTGTATAAGTGAATTAAAATGATCGAAATACTTCTCTATTTATAGTTTTTTCAAAGGCAGAATTCTGACATAATTTGGGCACAATTCGGGCAGAACTCTATGAGAAAATCTCGTTGGGATCCGTAACTGCAGGAAGACCAAGTTCAAAAAGCAACGTTCACTAACCGAACTCTGCCCGAACTCTAGCCGAATTCTGGCCAAATTCTGTTGGAGTTCTGTCAGGGTTTTTGCAAATTGGTTTTGGGCTTTTTAAAAAGTCAGGCAGTTAGGAAGTAGTTTGAACTTTTGTAAGTGGGCTTGTTCTAAAAAAGAAAGGGTATTTTGAAAATATTTCTTGGGTAGCCTATTTGTCAGTACGATACGGTTTACATCGTATTTCTAGACTCAATAAATATGAAAATACATTGATGAAATAGGAAACCAATAGCCCTTTGATGACGCCTTTCTTCAGATATTTGAGCAAACAAGAAGACGCCTTTTTCCTTGACGGCAGTCGTCCAAAGATAAACAGATCTGGAAATCTGAATACCTTTCGGGGACTTCGCCCCCGAACCCCTGACGGGGAGCGCTGCCCCCTCGACCCCTGTCCGCTGACCGGGTAGCGGAACCCCCGATGCGAGGCCCCGGATAGGTCGTTAGGCGGTTCAAAAAATCTTCTTGTATAACGTCTTTGGCCCATCAATAATTCTCTATTGCATATGTCATGGTTTAATCATGCTTACAGCATGTCTACAAATACATGTTAGGCAAATCAAATAATATGACTGATACAGAACATTAGGACAATGCTAAGTTAAAATAGCAACATGATAGTGATTACATGAATATTAGTGATGTTATTATGGCAAACTTAATTGATTAGCCATATTCAAAAACATGATATAATCATTGGGCTAACAATCTCCCCCTTTTTGATTATGGCAAATTCTTTATGTTTAATATATATACAATAGATGCATGTATCACTAATAAACACATAATACTAAAATATTGTGTGCTAACTTAAACTTACTTCTCACTTAAACTTATTTCTCTCCCTTTGACATGATAAAAATAAGCTCCCCCGTAATTAGAACTAAAATGAATGCAAGCATAAGTAAAGGAGGAAAAAAAATTAATCATGATCAAGGATTAGGAGAACAGTGTAACGACAAGTTTAGAAATTTGCATAACTATAGTAGAAAAACTTGTCAAAAATAGTTGGTTGAACTTAAAAATATTGGAATCAATCAATACATAGTTTACCAACTAGAAATCCAAAAATGACATTCAAAACACATTTTGTCACGCCCAGTACCGAAATACGGAGACGGACTAGGCCAGCTACTCCATATGAGGTACGTAACGTCATACGGCGATCGTGGCTGTCGAAAGACTAGGGGGTACATGCTACAATCAAGTCTCCTATGGTCCCACAGAGTTCTATGTCTCAATCAATCAAATCACATCAGCAATTAAATGAACATTAAAGATAAAGCAGTAAGGCGTCCCCGACGCTTCATCAAAATGGTCATGAGAGACTAGCTTTATAATTTAGCTATCTCAGAGAGTCAGGAGTACAAAATTATACACAGCTGCAGTCTGTTTAATTACAATGATGTACTGACACAAAATATCAAGTAATCCGGCTAACAGGTGCCGGTGGCTAAACGCCGCAAAAGTATAAGCATGAGTGGTGGAGAAGAAACCCACTCGAGTCCCCGAACCGCCATGCTCCTAGTATGCACCATGGATGTCAGAGAGGAAGATCGTGTCCTCTGGCTCTGCTACGAGATCTGGCCAAACAAAACCAGCGGGGTCAGCCCCGAATAGCAAGTACCGCCAAAGGGGCACAAGAGTTAAGAATAAAAACCCAGATAATAGAATGATTGATAATAGTAATACTTATGCTACTATTATAGGGTAGCGCTACATCTTCGAACCCATATGGCACCCTTACAACCAAACAAGAACAAAAGGTGCCGCATGGAGTCGGGATGTCGTACTCTATGACTTTCGCATAAGTTAAAAGGTATAAACAATAAAATCTCCTGATCGTGACTTCGGTCGATAGCCTATCGTAGCACAATAACCAACCCAACAATCAAACAAGAACATGGGTTGGATCATGTACCAGGATAGACCATGTTCCTCAGTCATTCACAGAAGTAGCACTTCACAACCAGAATAAGTCTTCCGTTCATAACTTCGGTCCACAGCCTGTCGTAGTACGATAACCAACCCAACAATCAAACAAGAACATGGGTTGGATCACGTGCCATGACAGTCCGCTTCCCTCGGTTATTCACGAAGGTAATAGGACACAAGCAAGTCGTTTTCACGGCCAATCAAGTCTACGAGTTTCTAGTGGGACGAGGTTATCCTCGCATCATGTTATTTAGAAAATCCTCAGATCGTATCTTTCCAGCAAGGCTAGCCAACCCAGGGGTCGCGTAGACAGGTGTCATTGAGCACTGGTTCCTCGTAAGGCCACCTTGCCAAGACATATAAATATAGCAGGAATTAATCGGATACAGTCATCCGCTCGTTGCGGATGACACAGTATCCGTGGAGACCAGCCGGCGCGTCAAGACAATATCTCAAGGCGGCTGGTGTAACACGATCTCGGGATTTTGCCCTCCCCATGCATCTAGTATGTTTAGTTGCCTAATTTAACCCTAGGTGAAATCTTGGACTCACATGCTGTGGCCTGCATGATTATCCTTCTAAAGTCGTACTTTAGTACGAGTACCCCAAAGAGGATCCATGTCAATCAGTATGTCAACATGTGCTATCCTCCTTAGTGTAATACATCATTGCAAATACGCCACGTGGAGTTACGAGTCATTTGTCGAGCATGAACAAGAACTGGGACATTCAGGTACATGTATCGGGTAGGAACACTTTGTTCTCCGGGGTCACATTAGTGCTCATATCATGCTCGGGACAAAAGGCGTAAGGATATAAAATGGGCATATAATATCTGATAAAATATCAAAAGCGTACGCACAAAAGCACGCACGCTCAAGGGGAGCTGCGTACGTAAAAGTCACGCAGGCTCACTCAAGGCAGCGTAGATAAAAAGTCACGCACACTCACTCAAGGCAGCTTATGTGAAAAGTCACGCACGCTGAAAGAGCAGCGTAGGTGAAAAGTCATGCACGCTACAGAGAGCAGCGTAGGTGAAAAGTCATGCACGCTACAGAGAGCAGCGTAGGTGAAAAGTCACGCACGCTACAGAGAGCAGCGTAGGTGAAAAGTCACGCATGCTACAGAGAGCAGCGTAGGTGAAAAGTCACGCACGCTGAGAGAGCAGCGTAGTGAAAAGTCACGCACGCTACAGAGCAGCGTAGGTGAAAAGTCACGCACGCTGAGAGAGCACGCTTCCAACAGGAAGCGTACCCAAGTCTGCGTACGCACGCTAAAGAGCACGCACAGTTCAGTGTGCGTAAGCTAAACAGCTCTGCACACTGCTTACTGTCTTCTCCAAACAGCATGAACACCATGGATGAACCCAAGGCTTCAAAGCATCACAACTTGGCCATCCGAACTCCAAATCCGGATTTCCAAAGTTCCATCTTGGATGAAATAGAATTCTCTTCCACATGGAAGCATCAAAACCCACAAAACCAACGAAAATAGATCAAGACCAAGGAAATCCGAAATGATTAAAACTTAGATCTATAAAAATCAAAGCTTCAAAATGGAAATTTCCAAGTTCTAAACTAGTATAGATTGAGAGGAGAAGAACATGTTTTGGCAAATAGTTTTGTAATAAATCATTGACAAAATTATGGATCCATCTCTTGAGCAAATTGGTACTTGCCTTGGTTGGTGGAGGAAATAAAGAGAGGAAGTAAATGAGAGGAGAGAGAATGAGATGAGTTATATAAAGATCTTGGACCCATGGGTTCATGATGAACCAAGGGTTCATGATGAACCATTGGTGAACCAAGAATAGGTTACCCAAATGAGCCAAAACTGTAGGCCCAAATGCAGAAAATAAATTAGGAAAAATTTTTTGTCGAATATTTTTGGAAAATGCATGAAAAATACTAATAAATATCGTATAAATTCAAGGTAAATATAATTTATCGGTTTACGTATTAAAATACGTATTCCAGGATTGGGGAGTGACATCTCTACCCTTCTTAGAAAAATTCCGTCCTCGGAATTCCAGCCAAGACAGGATAGTGAAATCAGGACAAGCAAGGCACAATCATATACAAGTTAATTATCATAGCAGTTATTATCATACATCACAAAGTGCAAAACAAGCAGGTGCAGATAAGCATAGAATCGTGTCAATAAGGTGCAAAAAATATACCTTATTAGTCAAACAAATACGGATACCGAGATCTGATCTCGTCCTCGCGCTCCCAGGTTGACTCTCCCGAAGAGTGATGGTTCCAAGAAACACGGACAAGGCTTATAGTCCAATTCTTGAGTACCTTCTCTCGTCGGTCCAAAATAGACACGGGTTGTTCCTCGTAAGTTAGGTCGGTACCAACGACTAACTCAGAATGATCGAGGGAGACATGACTCGGATCCGGGACATACCCACGTAATTGGGAACATGAAACACATCATGTATGCCAGTCAACGAAGGCGGAAGGGCAAGTCGATAAGCCACATCACCTACCCGAACGAGAATCTTAAAAGGACCAACGTATCTTGGACTAAGCTTTCCCCGGGTTCCAAATCTGATGATACCCGAGTAGGCAAAATCCGCAGAAACACTTGGTCGCCAACTCTGAACTCTAGAGGCCTACGATGCTGATCGGCCCAATGACGATGTCGGTCCTGTGCAACTCGAAGGCGCTCTTGACCAACTTAACTATCTCCACAGTCTGTGATCATCTCTGGCCCCAACAACTTCCGTTCTCCGACGTTCCCATGCTAAAGGGGACCTGCACTTCCTTCCGTACAATGCTTCGAACGGGGCCATCTGAATGCTAGCCTGATAGCTGTTGTTATAGGAGAACTCCACTAGATGAAGGTGATCCTCCCAAGATCTGCCAAAATCCAAGGTACATGCCCGTAGCATATCTTCTAATGTATGAATGGTTCTTTCTGATTGCCCGTCAGTTTGTGGATGATAAGCAGTACTGAATCTTAACTTGGTTCCCAAACTTTGGTGTAAGATCCGCCAAAAATGGAAGTAAACCGCGTATCCGATCTGATACTATACTAACTGGAACACCGTGCTGCCTTACTATCTGCTTCATGTACATTTGCTAACTGCTCAGTAGTCTGTCCAACTCGGAAGGGAAGAAATGAGCGACCTTCGTGAGTCGATCTACTATTACCCAGACTGTATTCTTGCCAGCCGGGATCTAGGTAAACCGGTCACAAAATCCATCGTGATGTGCTCCTATTTCCATTCTGGGATAGGAAGCGGCTGTAGCAATCCTGCTGGTCTCTGCTGCTCGGCTTTCCTGCTGACATACCAGACACTTGGATACAAATCTCGCTCTCTCTCTTTTCATGCCATTCCACCAAAAGAACTGCCTGATATCTCGATACATCTTCGTTCCTCCTGGATGAATGGAGTAAATAGAACTATGAGCTTCGGACATAACTTCTTGCCGAAGGTCTCCACTCGGTACGCAGAGTCTGTTTCCAAACCTGAGCGTACCATCTTCATGAATCACTAACTCCTTCCTACGGCCTGATTCACACTCCGATCGTAACTTCTGAATCTGTGGATCTCCTGCTTGTGCTGCCCTTATCCTCTCTACTAAGGTTGACTGAATCTGCAAACTGGTCATTCTTCCTATATCCCTTGGCAAAACTACTTCGATTCCCATACTCTGAAGGTCTTCTAAAATATGCTTCTGCGAGGTCAAGATAAAGGCACTGTCTCTCCTACTCAGTGCATCTGCAACTATATTCGCCTTGCCTGGATGATACTGAAGATCTAAGTCAAAATCCTTCAGTAGTTCTAACCATCTTCTTTGCCTCATGTTCAAATCTCGCTGCGTGAATACGTATTTTAAGCTCTTATGATCAGTATAGATCTCTACCCGATCTCCGTATAAATAATACCTCCACAACTTGAGTGAAAATACCACAGCTGCTAACTCCAAATCGTGAGTCGGGTAATTCTTCTCATGGTCTCGAAGCTGTCGAGATGCATATGCTATCACCTTTCCGTGCTGCATCAATACACATCCAAGACCCTTCCCTGATGCGTCACAATATACTGTAAAGCCTTCCGCTCCTACTGGAAGCGTCAAGATCGGGGCTGAGATCAATCTCTTCTTCAATTCTTCAAACGATGCCTGACAGCTAGTGACCAAACAAACTCTAGTCCTTGTGCGTCAAATGCGTTAAGGGCGCAGAGATCTTGGCAAAGTCTGCCACGAACCTTCTGTAGTAACCAGCTAATCCTAAGAAACTTCGCACTTCTGCAACCGTTCTCGGGACTGGCCAATGCTCTACGGCTTCAATCTTCTTCGGATCCACTGACACTCCTGCCCCAGAAATTACATGCCCCAGGAACGAAATGTGATCTAACCAGAATTCACACTTGTCGAGCTTCGCATAAAGTTGATGCTCCCTCATTGTCTGTAAGACAGTCCTAAGATGTTTCTCATGCTCCTCTTACTGCTGGAATAGACAAGAATGTCATCTATGAACACCACCACAAATTTATCCAAATACGGCAGAAAGATGCGGTTCATTAAATCCATGAATACTGCGGGGGCGTTGGTTAGTCCAAAGGGCATTACTAAAAACTCATAATGCCCATATTAGATCTGAATACTGTCTTCGGTATGTCTTGCTCCCGGACTCTTACTTGATAGTATCCTGACCGAAGATCGATCTTGGAAAAGCACTGGCCTTGCTCAACTGGTCAAACAGGTCATCAATCCTTGGTAGTGGGTACTTATTCTTCACTGTTACTGCATTCAGCTTGCGTTAGTCGATGCACATCCTCGTCGACCCATCCTTCTTGGGAACTAGAATCACTGGCGCGGCCCAGGGCGATTTACTGTCTCGGATGAATCCCTTAGACTTCAACTCTTCTTCATGCTGATACAACTTATCCTGTTCTGACGGCGACATTCTGTAAACTCTGTCTGCAATAGGCCGCGTTCCAGGGTTCAACTCAATGCTAAATACCTCTCTGACTGGGGGTATCCCTGGGAGCTCATCAGGGAAGACGTCGAGAAAATCTTCGACCACTCTCGGAATCTGTCCTGGCTCTGACACTGCTGAGATGACGCCTCCGGCCCGATTCTTCAAGGTTCGAGTAAAGATAAACTGCTCCATCCCAGGAACGCTGAATATAACCCTACCTCCTCTACAATCAATTGTCGTATGACTGTCTCTCAACCAGTCCATGCCAAGAACAACATCAAAATTCCCCATAGGGAATTCAATCAATGATGCGGGCAGTAAATGCCCACACCTCCACCAGACATGAAAAGCGCACTCTGCTAACTTCTACGAGCCCATTGCCGGTGAGTATATCCATCCTCTCAGGCAATGCCTCAAACTCTAATCTAATCCGTGTAGCATATTGTGCAGAGATGAATGAATAAGTAGCGCCTGAATCAAATAATGCTACAGCGGAAAATGGGTGACGAGAATTTTACCAGCCACCACGTCACTAGACGCTAGAGCCTCTCCCAAGGATAATGTGAGAGCCTGTCCCTGGCCCAGCTGAGCTCCTTGTTGCGGCCTTCCTCGACCATGCTGTTGCTGCCTCTGAGGGCCTTCGGCTTCCTGTGCCTGGCGGAACATCTGAGCCTGCGTTGGTAGACGCTGGGCTAGGGGCCTTACTGCTAATACTAGCCCTCCACTCGGGGTTGCCACCTGAGCTGGCAATGCTGGAAACTGCTGAGCTGGCCCTCCGGCCTCTGCATCACAGGACAAGTGGAGATACGGTGGTCTGAACTACCACACCTCAAGCATAAGCCATTCGCTGACCGGTACACCTCCCTCGTGTGCCCTGCCTTCCCACAGAATGTACAGCCCTGGGGTGCTCCCTGACGCTGTTGTTGGTTCTCGGCTGCTGATCCGAACTGGCACTGTATTAGTTGACACGGCCGTCCTTCGCGGTGCTCTGCATCATGAATACGTACACCGGGTGCTGGTGCCGACGTTCGCTGCATTGCACCTCCTCCAACCTGGGAATGAGATCTCTTTGACCTCCTGTCCTCGATGCCAACCTCTGCTGGGTAAGCTCGTGCCTCCGAGCGGCCGTCAAAATAGCGTCAAACGTCTGGTAGTCGTGTCCTTCCACAAGCTGTAATAGTTCCAAATGAAGTCCCTGCTGGAACTCATAGCTTTCTCTGGCTCCGTTGCCACCATTGCTGGTGCAAAACGGCACAATCTGCAGAACTCTGCTGCATACCCATCTACGGTCTTGCCTGCTTGCTTGAGACTGACAAACTTCTGCTGGAGCTCATATCGAGCTACTACGCCAAAATACTTGGCCTTGAATCTTTCACTGAAGGTGGTCCAACGAACAGGGCGTCTTGCACCAATTTCTTCTGATGCCCACCAGTCGCAGGCAAGATCCTAAAGTACCAGTTTGACCTGATCAACCTTCTCATCATCTGGAACCTTGGCTGCCACAAGAATGGCTTCAATGTCTTGAATCCATGCATCCGCAGTGATGGCATCCTCCGTGCCATCAAAATACCTCGGGTTCAAGCGACGAAACCTTCCTGATGCTCCCGAGTCAGCCCCGACACTCCTCTCAAGAGCTAACTGAATCCCTTGGTTCAGCAACACGTTCTGCTCCTGCTGCCGAGTCTGTTGCTGTTGGTTAGTGACAAAAAACCCTCGGATGATCTCCAGGAGTGCTACGGCGTCTGGTACTGCCGTCGCTGCTGGTGTTGCAGGAGTTTCAATAACCTGCGGCTGCACTGCCTCTGGTTCTATTTCTGCTCGTGTCTGCCCTGGGGAAGGTTCTCTCCCCTACTGGTGCCCAGTCGAGCCATGCTCTCGCTGCTCTTCCTCTTGGGCCTCACCCGCTACTGAGAATGAAGCACCCCTATAGAGAAAGATATAAGATTATCAAGTCCGAACGAGGAAGATTTCGAGGATGCAAGTCAGGTTAGAGTTCAAGGCAAGGACAGAGAATTCGAAACAGAATTTCAAGGGGAACAAGTTTTGATTGAGACTCCTAATAATTCGCAATACCCCACAAGTCTGAAAAACAGACCTGCATGGGCCACCACTAAAACCTTGTCACGCTCCAGTACCGAAATACGAAGACGGACTAGGCCAGCTACTCCATATGAGGTACGTAACGTTATACGACGATCGTGGCTGTCGAGAGACTAGGGGTACATGCTACAATCAAGTCTCCTATGGTTCCACAGAGTTCTATGTCTCAATCAATCAAATCACATCAGCAATTAAATGAACATTAAAGATAAAGCAGTAAGGCATCTCCGACGCTTCATCAAAATGGTCATGAGAGACTAGCTTTATAATTTAGCTATCTCAGAGAGTCAGGAGTACAAAATTATACACAGCTGCAGTCTGTTTAATTAATGATGTACTGACACAAAATATCAAGTAATCCGGCTAACAGGTGCCGGTGGCTAAACGCCGCAAAAGTATAAGCAGGAGTGGTGGAGAAGAAACCCACTCGAGTCCCCGAACCGCCATGCTCCTAGTATGCACCATGGATGTCAGGGAGGAAGATCGTGTCCTCTGGCTCTGCTACGAGATCTGGCCAAACAAAACCAGCGGGGTCAGCCCCGAATAGCAAGTACCGCCAAAGGGGCACAAGAGTTAAGATTAAAAACCCAGATAATAGAATAATTGATAATAGTAATACTTATGCTACTATTATAGGGTAGCGCTACATCTTCGAACCCATATGGCACCCTTACAACCAAACAAGAACAAAAGGTGCCGCATGGAGTCGGGACGTGTCGTACTCTATGACTTTCGCATAAGTTAAAAGGTATAAACAATAAAATCTTCTGATCGTGACTTCGGCCGATAGCCTATCGTAGCACAATAACCAACCCAACAATCAAACAAGAACATGGGTTGGATCATGTACCAGGATAGACCATGTTCCTCAGTCATTCACAGAAGTAGCACTTCACAACCAGAATAAGTCTTCTGTTCATAACTTCGGTCCACAGCCTGTCGTAGTACGATAACCAACCCAATAATCAAATAAGAACATGGGTTGGATCACGTGCCATGACAGTCGCTTCCCTCGGTTATTTACGGAAGGTAATAGGACACAAGCAAGTCGTTTTCACGGCCAATCAAGTCTACGAGTTTCTAGTGGACGAGGTTATCCTCGCATCATGTTATTTAGAAAATCCTCAGATCGTATCTTTCCAGCAAGGCTAGCCAACCCAGGGGTTCGCGTAGACAGGTGTCATTGAGCACTGGTTCCTCGTAAGGCCACCTTGCCAAGACATATAAATATAGCAGGAATTAATCGGATACAGTCATCCGCTCGTTGCGGATGACACAGTATCCGTGGAGACCAGCCGGCGCGTCAAGACAATATCTCAAGGCGGCTGGTGTAACACGATCTCGGGATTTTCCCTCCCCATGCATCTAGTATGCTTAGTTGCCTAATTTAACCCTAGGTGAAATCTTGGACTCACATGCTGTGGCCTGCATGATTATCCTCCTAAAGTCGTACTTTAGTACGAGTACCCCAAAGAGGATCCATGTCAATCAGTATGTCAACATGTGCTACCTCCTTAGTGTAATACATCATTGCAAATACGCCACATGGAGTTACGAGTCATTTGTCGAGCATGAACAAGAACTGGGACATTCAGGTACATGTATCGGGTAGGAAACATTGTTCTCCGGGGTCACATTAGTGCATATCATGCTCGGGACAAAAGGCGTAAGGATATAAAATGGGCATATAATATCTGATAAAATATCAAAAGCGTACGCACAAAAGCACGCACGCTCAAGGGGAGCTGCGTACGTGAAAAGTCACGCAGGCTCACTCAAGGCAGCGTAGATGAAAAGTCACGCACGCTCACTCAAGGCAGCTTACGTGAAAAGTCACGCACGCTGAGAGAGCAGCGTAGGTGAAAAGTCACGCACGCTATAGAGAGCAGCGTAGTGAAAAGTCACGCACGCTACAGAGAGCAGCGTAGGTGAAAAGTCACGCACGCTGGGAGAGCAGCGTAGGTAAAAAGTCACGCACGCTACAGAGAGCAGCGTAGGTAAAAGTCACGCATGCTACAGAGAGCAGCGTAGGTAAAAAGTCACGCACGCTGAGAGAGCGTAGGTGAAAAGTCACGCACGCTACAGAGAGCAGCGTAGGTGAAAAGTCACTCACGCTGAGAGAGACACGCTTCCAACAGGAAGCGTACCCAAGTCTTGTACGCACGCTAAAGAGCGCGCGCAGCTCAGTGTGCGTAAGATAAACAGCTCTGCATACTGCTCACTGTCTTCTCCAAACAGCAAGAACACCATGGATGAACCCAAGGCTTCAAAGCATCACAACTTGGCCATCCGAACTCCAAATCCGGATTTCCAAAGTTCCATCTTGGGTGAAATGGAATTCTCTTCCACATGGAAGCATCAAAACCCACAAAACTCCAACGAAAATAGATCAAGACCAAGGAAATCCGAAAATGATTAAAACTTAGATCTACAAAAATCAAAGCTTCAAAATGAAAATTTCCAAGTTCTAAACTAGTATAGATTGAGGAGAAGAACATGTTTTGGCAAATAGTTTTGTAATAAATCATTGACAAAATTATGGATCCATCTCTTGAGCAAATTGGTACTTGCCTTGGTTGGTGGAGGAAATAAATGAGAGGAAGTAAATGAGAGGAGAGAATGAGATGAGTTATATAAAGATCTTGGACCCATGGGTTCATGATGAACCAAAGGGTTCATGATGAACCATTGGTGAACCAAGAATAGGTTACCCAAATGAGCCAAAACTGTAGGCCCAAATGCAAAATAAATTAGGAAATAATATTTTGTCGAATATTTTTGGAAAATGCATGAAGAAATACTGCATAATAAATATCGTATAAATTCAAGGTAAATATAATTTATCGGTTTACGTATTAAAATACGTATTCCAGGATTGGGGAGTGACATCTCTACCCTTCTTAGAAAAATTCCGTCCTCGGAATTCCAGCCAAGATAGGATAGTAAAATCAGGGCAGGCAAGGCACAATCATATACAAGTTAATTATCATAGCAGTTATTATCATACATCACAAAGTGCAAAACAAGCAGGTGCAGATAAGCATGAATCGTGTCAATAAGGTACAAAATATACCTTATTAGTCAAACAAATACGGATACCGAGATCTGATCTCGTCCTCGCGCTCCCAGGTTGACTCTCCGAAGAGTGATGGTTCCAAGAAACACGGACAAGGCTTATCGTCCGATTCTTGAGTACCTTCTCTCGCCGGTCCAAAATAGACACGGGTTGTTCCTCGTAAGTTAGGTCGGTACCAACGACTAACTCAGAATGATCGAGGACATGACTCGGATCCGGGACATACCCACGTAATTGGGACATGAAACACATCATGTATGCCAGTCAACGAAGGCGGAAGGGCAAGTCGATAAGCCACATCACCTACCCGAACGAGAATCTTAAAAGGACCAACGTATCTTGGACTAAGCTTTCCCCGGGTTCCAAATCTGATGATACCCCGAGTAGGCAAAATCCGCAGAAACACTTGGTCGCCAACTCTGAACTCTAGAGGCCTACGATGCTGATCGGCCCAATGACGATGTCGGTCCTGTGCAACTCGAAGGCGCTCTCTGACCAACTTAACTATCTCCACAGTCTGCATGATCATCTCTGGCCCCAACAACTTCCGTTCTCCGACGTCATCCCATGCTAAAGGGGACCTGCACTTCCTTCCGTACAATGCTTCGAACGGGGCCATCTGAATGCTAGCCTGATAGCTGTTGTTATAGGAGAACTCCACTAGATGAAGGTGATCCTCCCAAGATCTGCCAAAATCCAAGGTACATGCCCGTAGCATATCTTCTAATGTATGAATGGTTCTTTCTGATTGCCCGTCAGTTTGTGGATGATAAGCAGTACTGAATCTTAACTTGGTTCCCAAACTTTGGTGTAAGCTCCGCAAAAATGGGAAGTAAACCGCGTATCCCGATCTGATACTATACTAACTGGAAACCGTGCTGCCTTACTATCTGCTTCATGTACATTTCTGCTAACTGCTCAGTAGTCTGTCCAACTCGGAAGGGAAGGAAATGAGCGACCTTCGTGAGTCGATCTACTATTACCCAGACTGCATTCTTGCCAGCCGGGGATCTAGGTAAACCGGTCACAAAATCCATCGTGATGTGCTCCATTTCCATTCTGGGATAGGAAGCGGCTGTAGCAATCCTGCTGGTCTCTGCTGCTCGGCTTTCACCTGCTGACATACCAGACACTTGGATACAAATCTCGCTCTCTCTTTTCATGCCATTCCACCAAAAGAACTGCCTGATATCTCGATACATCTTCGTTCCTCCTGGATGAATGGAGTAAATAGAACTATGAGCTTCGAACATAACTTCTTGCCGAAGGTCTCCACTCGGTACGCAGAGTCTGTTTCCAAACCTGAGCGTACCATCTTCATGAATACTAACTCCTTCCTACGGCCTGATTCACACTCCGATCGCAACTTCTGAATCTGTGGATCTCCTGCTTGTGCTGCCCTTTTTCTCTCTACTAAGGTTGACTGAATCTGCATACTGGTCATTCTTCCTATATCCCTTGGCAAAACTACTTCGATTCCCATACTCTGAAGGTCTTCTAAAATATGCTTCTGCGAGGTCAAGATAAAGGCACTGTCTCTCCTACTCAGTACATCTGCAACTTATTTCGCCTTGCCTGGATGATACTGAAGATCTAAGTCAAAATCCTTCAGTAGTTCTAACCATCTTTTTGCCTCATGTTCAAATCTCGCTGCGTGAATACGTATTTCAAGCTCTTATGATCAGTATAGATCTCTCTCGATCTCCGTATAAATAATGCCTCCACAACTTGAGTGAAAACACCACATGCTAACTCCAAATCGTGAGTCGGGTAATTCTTCTCATGGTCTCGAAGCTGTCGAGATGCATATGCTATCACCTTTCCGTGCTGCATCAATACACATCCAAGACCCTTCCCTGATGCGTCATAATATACTGTAAAGCCTCCGCTTCTACTGGAAGCGTCAAGATCGGGGCTGAGATCAATCTCTTCTTCAATTCTTCAAACGATGCCTGACAGCTAGCTGACCAAACAAACTCTACGTCCTTGTGCGTCAAACGCGTTAAGGGCGCAAGATCTTGGCAAAGTCGCCACGAACCTTCTGTAGTAACCAGCTAATCCTAAGAAACTTCGTACTTCTGCAACCGTTCTCGGGACTGGCCAATGCTCTACGGCCTCAATCTTCTTCGGATCCACTGACACTCCTGCCCCAGAAATTACATGCCCCAGGAACGAAATATGATCTAACCAGAATTCACACTTGTCGAGCTTCGCATAAAGTTGATGCTCCCTCATTGTCTGTAAGACAGTCCTAAGATGTTTCTCATGCTCCTCTTCACTGCTGGAATAGACAAGAATGTCATCTATGAACACCACCACAAATTTATCCAAATACGGCAGAAAGATGCGGTTCATTAAATCCATGAATACTGCGAGGGCGTTGGTTAGTCCAAAGGGCATTACTAAAAACTCATAATGCCCATATCTAGATCTGAATGCTGTCTTCGGTATGTCTTGCTCCCGGACTCTTACTTGATAGTATCCTGATCGAAGATCGATCTTGGAAAAGACGCTGGCCTTGCTCAACTGGTTAAACAGGTCATCAATCCTTGGTAGTGGGTACTTATTCTTCACTGTTACTGCATTCAGCTTGCGGTAGTCGATGCACATCCTCGTCGACCCATCCTTCTTGGGAACTAGAATCACTGGCGCGGCCCAGGGCGATTTACTGTCTCGGATGAATCCCTTAGACTTCAACTCTTCTTCATGCTGATACAACTTATCCTGTTCTGACGGCGATATTCTGTAAACTCTGTCTGCAATAGGCCTCGTTCCAGGGTTCAACTCAATGCTAAATTCTACCTCTCTGACTGGGGGTATCCCTGGGAGCTCATCAGGAAAGATGTCGAGAAAATCTTCGACCACTCTCGGAATCTGTCCTGGCTCTGACACTGCTGCTGAGATGATGCCTCCGGCCTGATTCTTCAAGGTTCGAGTAAAGATAAACTGCTCCATCCCAGGAACGCTGAATATAACCCTACCTCCTCTACAATCAATTGTCGCATGACTGTCTCTCAACCAGTCCATGCCAAGAACAACATCAAAATTCCCCATAGGGAATTCATCAATGATGCGGGCAGTAAATGCCCACACACCTCCACCGGACATGAAAAGCACTCTGCTAACTTCTACGAGCCCATTGCCGGTGAGTATATCCATCCTCTCGGCAATGCCTCAAACTCTAATCCAATCTGTGTAGCATATTGTGCAGAGATGAATGAATGAGTAGCGCCTGAATCAAATAATGCTAGCAGAAAATAAGGTGACGAGAATTTTACCTGCCACCACGTCACTAGACGCTAGAGCCTCTCCCAAGGATAATGTGAGAGCCTGTCCCTGGCCCCGCTGAGCTCCTTGTTGCGGCCTTCCTCGACCATGCTGTTGCTGCCTCTGAGGGCCTTCGGCTTCCTGTGCCTGGCGGAACATCTGAGCCTGCGTTGGTAGACGCTGGGCTAGGGGCCTTACTGCTAATACTGGCCCTCCACTCGGGTTGCCACCGGAGCTGGCAATGCTGGAAACTGCTGAGCTGGCCCTCCGGGCCTCTGCATCACAGGACAAGTGGAGATACGGTGGTCTGAACTACCACACCTCAAGCATAAGCCATTCGCTGACCGGCACACCTTTCTCGTGTGCCCTGCCTTCCCACAGAATGTACAGCCCTGGGGTGCTCCCTGACGCTGTTGTTGGTTCCTCGGCTGCTGATGTCGAACTGGCGCTGTATTAGTTGACACGGCCGTCCTCCGCGGCGCTCCTGCATCATGAATACGTACACCGGGTGCTGGTGCCGACGTTCGCTGCATTGCACCTCCTCCAACCTGGGAATGAGATCTTTCTGACCTCCTGTCCTCGATGCCAACCTCTGCTGGGTAAGCTCGTGCCTCCGAGCGGCCGTCAAAACAGCGTCAAACGTCTGGTAGTCGTGTCCTTCCACAAGCTGTAATAGTTCCAAATGAAGTCCTGCTGGAACCTCATAGCTTTCTCTGGCTCCGTTGCCACCATTGCTGGTGCAAAACGGCACAATCTGCAGAACTCTGCTGCATACCCATCTACGGTCTTGCCTGCTTGCTTGAGACTGAAACTTCTGCTGGAGCTCATATCGAGCTACTACGCCAAAATACTTGGCCTTGAATCTTTCACTGAAGGTGGTCCAACGAACAGGGCGTCTTGCACCATCTTCTTCTGATGCCCACCAGTCGCGGGCAAGATCCTGAAGTACCAGTTTGACCTGATCAACCTTCTCATCATCTGGAACCTTAGCTGCCACAAGAATGGCTTCAATGTCTTGAATCCATGCATCCGCAGTGATGGCATCCTCCGTGCCATCAAAATACCTCGGGTTCAAGCGACGAAACCTTTCTGATGCTCCCGAGTCAGCCCCGACACTCCTCTCAAGAGCTAACTGAATCCCTTGGTTCAGCAACACGTTCTGCTCCTGCTGCCGAGTCTGTTGCTGTTGGTTAGTGACAAGAAACCCCCGGATGATCTCCAGGAGTGCTACGGCGTCTGGTACTGCCGTCGCTGCTGGTTGCAGGAGTTTCAATAACCTGCGGCTGCACTGCCTCTGGTTCCATTTCTGCTCGTGTCTGCCCTGGGGAAGGTTCTCTCCCCTGCTGGTGCCCAGTCGAGCCATGCTCTCGCTGCTCTTCCTCTTGGGCCTCACCCGCTACTGAGAATGAAGCACCCCTATAGAGAAAGATATAAGATTATCAAGTCCGAACGAGAAAGATTTCGAGGATGCAAGTCAGGTTAGAGTTCAAGGCAAGGACAGAGAATTCAAACAGAATTTCAAGGGGAACAAGTTTTGATTGAGACTCCTAATAATTTGCAATACCCCACAAGTCTGAAAAACAGACCTGCATGGGCCACCACTAAAACCTTGTCACCCCAGTACCGAAATACGGAGACGGACTAGGCCAGCTACTCCATATGAGGTACGTAACGTCATACGAAGATCGTGGGCTGAGAGACTAGGGGGTACATGCTACAATCAAGTCTCCTATGGTCCCACAGAGTTCTATGTCTCAATCAATCAAATCACATCAGCAATTAAATGAACATTAAAGATAAAGCAGTAAGGCGTCCCCGACGCTTCATCAAAATGGTCATGAGAGACTAGCTTTATAATTTAGCTATCTCAGAGAGTCAGGAGTACAAAATTATACACAGCTGCAGTCTGTTTAATTACAATGATGTACTGACACAAAATATCAAGTAATCCGGCTAACAGGTGCCGGTGGCTAAACGCCGCAAAAGTATAAGCAGGAGTGGTGGAGAAGAAACCCACTCGAGTCCCCGAACCGCCATGCTCCTAGTATGCACCATGGATGTCAGGGAGGAAGATCGTGTCCTCTGGCTCTACTACGAGATCTGGCCAAACAAAACCAGCGGGGTCAGCCCCGAATAGCAAGTACCGCCAAAGGGGCACAAGAGTTAAGATTAAAAACCCATAATAGAATGATTGATAATAGTAATACTTATGCTTCTATTATAGTGTAGCGCTACATCTTCGAACCCATATGGCACCCTTACAACCAAACAAGGACAAAAGGTGCCGCATGGAGTCGGGACGTGTCGTACTCTATGACTTTCGCATAAGTTAAAAGGTATAAACAGTAAAATCTCCTGATCGTGACTTCGGTCGATAGCCTATCGTAGCACAATAACCAACTCAACAATCAAACAAGAACATGGGTTGGATCATGTACCAGGATAGACCATGTTCCTCAGTCATTCACAGAAGTAGCACTTCACAACCAGAATAAGTCTTCCGTTCATAACTTCGGTCCACAGCCTGTCGTAGTACGATAACCAACCCAACAATCAAACAAGAACATGTTGGATCACGTGCCATGACAGTATGCTTCCCTCGGTTATTCACGGAAGGTAATAGGACAGCAAGTCTTTCACGGCCAATCAAGTCTACGAGTTTCTAGTGGGACGAGGTTATCCTCGCATCATGTTATTTAGAAAATCCTCAGATTGTATCTTTCCAGCAAGGCTAGCCAACCCAGGGGTTCGCGTAGACAGGTGTCATTGAGCACTGGTTCCTCGTAAGGCCACCTTGCCAAGACATATAATATATAGCAGGAATTAATCGGATACAGTCATCCGCTCGTTGCGGATGACACAGTATCCGTGGAGACCAGCCGGCGCGTCAAGACAATATCTCAAGGCGGCTGGTGTAACACGATCTCGGGATTTTGCCCTCCCCATGCATCTAGTATGTTTAGTTGCCTAATTTAACCCTAGGTGAAATCTTGGACTCACATGCTGTGGCCTGCATGATTATCCTCCTAAAGTCGTACTTTAGTACGAGTACCCCAAAGAGGATCCATGTCAATCAGTATCAACATGTGCTACCCTCCTTAGTGTAATGTCATTGCAAATACGCCAGGTGGAGTTACGAGTCATTTGTCGAGCATGAACAATAACTGGGACATTCAGGTACATGTATCGGGTAGGAACACTTTGTTCTCCGGGGTCACATTAGTGCTCATATCATGCTCGGGACAAAAGGCGTAAGGATATAAAATGGGCATATAATATCTGATAAAATATCAAAAGCGTACGCACAAAAGCACGCACGCTCAAGGGTAGCTGCGTACGTGAAAAGTCACGCAGGCTCACTCAAGGCAGCGTAGATGAAAAGTCACGCACGCTCACTCAAGGCAGCTTACGTGAAAAGTCACGCACGCTGAGAGAGCAGCGTAGGTGAAAAGTCACGCACGCTACAGAGAGCAGCGTAGGTGAAAAGTCACGCACGCTACAGAGAGCAGCGTAGGTGAAAGTCACGCACGCTGAGAGCAGCGTAGGTGAAAAATCACGCACGCTACAGAGAGCAGCGTAGGTGAAAAGTCACGCAGCTACAGAGAGCAGCGTAGGTGAAAAGTCACGCACGCTGAGAAAGCAGCGTTGGTGAAAGGTCACGCATGCTACAGAGAGCAGCGTAGGTGAAAAGTCACGCACGCTGAGAGAGACACGCTTCCAACAGGAAGCGTAGCCAAGTCTGCGTACACACGCTAAAGAGCGCGCGCAGCTCAGTGTGTGTAAGCTAAACAGCTCTGCACACTGCTCACTGTCTTCTCCAAACAGCAAGAACACCATGGATGAACCCAAGGCTTCAAAGCATCACAACTTGGCCATCCGAACTCCAAATCCGGATTTCCAAAGTTCCATCAGGGTGAAATGGAATTCTCTTCCACATGGAAGCATCAAAACCCACAAAACCCCAACGAAAATAGATCAAGACCAAGGAAATCCGAAAATGATTAAAACTTAGATCTACAAAAATTAAAGCTTCAAAATGGAAATTTCCAAGTTCTAAACTAGTATAGATTGAGGAGAAGAACATTTTGGCAAATAGTTTTGTAATAAATCATTGACAAAATTATGGATCCATCTCTTGAGCAAGTTGGTACTTGCCTTGGTTGGTGGAGGAAATAAATGAGAGGAAGTAAATGAGAGGAGAGAGAATGAGATGAGTTATATATAAAGATCTTGGACCCATGGGTTCATGATGAACCAAAGGGTTCATGATGAACCATTGGTGAACCAAGAATAGGTTACCCAAATGAGCCAAAACTGTAGGCCCAAATGCAGAAAAATAAATTAGGAAATAATATTTTGTCGAATATTTTTGGAAATGCATGAAGAAATACTGCATAATAAATATCGTATAAATTCAAGGTAAATATAATTTATCGGTTTACGTATTAAAATACGTATTCCAGGATTGGGGAGTGACACATTTTGTTCATCATATTGTGTTTTAAAATAGACCAAAAAAATATAAATATAGTAGGAATCATTCATTGGTCATAAATAATTCATGAGAAATTCACAGATCTAGTATATATAAAAGAATCAAAAAAATAATATAATGAGACTTTTAATAATGATCACAAAAAAATATGATTCATAATTTGCCTATATAAGTGAATCACATCAATAAAGAGTACAATCATCGAAAAAAGAAATAAAAAATACCTATACTAGAATCTATACAAAATCAATATCAAAGTTCATGCATTTGAATTCAATTACCTTAGCATGATATATGTATATCCATTAGATAAACATGAAGGTAATGAAGACAAAATACTTGAAAAAAAAATTCAGTCGACTTGAATGCTCCCACAAAGTATGATCAGTCTAAATATAGATAATCACGAACTTTGAGATAAAATCTCAATAAGAAATGCCAAATAGTTTAAACTCAAAAGGATTAACAATAAATTAAATTAATTTTGCAGGATAAGTTTTAGAAACTCAAAAGTGAGAGAATTAAAAAAAATATTAAAATCATATATTCTCTCATAAATCAATACAAATTCAAATATCATGACCAACTCAACAAGATATTTAAATAAGACAATATAAGTCCATGGTGAACTAGGTATACCACATATTAGGGACATAAAATAATTGAAACAATTAATTTGCTCCTCCTTAAAATATGCGTACATAGTTCAAAAATAATTTATATGCATAAAATGGATAAAATAAATATTCACAAGATCTAAGGAATATCAAGATATGCATCTTTTTTTTCTTTGATCAAATGTATAAAATTTCAAACTCAAAACAAATATCATCTTTAGGCAACAAACAGAAATATCCAATAGATAAACGCTTAAAGATGAACAATAACATATATCTCCAATATATATATATATATATATATATATATATATATTATATATATATATTATATAAGAAATATTTTAAGACATTAAAAGATTTTGAAAACTGTCTTTAATAATAACATTTGAGTACCGGACAGATTCAATGAATCAAAAAGAAATCAAAAAGACTTTTCAAAAAATGTGGAATTTATTACGAAAAACTGTCTTAATAAATGTTCGAATGCGTCCATTTAGTCCTCAGACTGAAAGCGGTCGATTCGAATTACAAAAACAATTTTAATAAAAGCATCCATAAATCATAAATAAATCCATTTTGAACAAATAAACATAACTAGATAAATGTCCAAAGAAAAGTGTATTCTAGATATATGGCATGTCAAGGGGATAATTGACTTGAAACAATTAACTGCTCCACCTTTACATGGCTATATCCAAAAAAAATAGTATTGACAAAAATTTAAAAAAAATTCAAAGACATATTTCCAGAAGTAGAAAACTAATTTAAAAATATTAGGTCTTGTTATCAAAGTTTATTTTTTCCCTTTTAAAAGTCTTAACACGGTGTCCACCTGACAACCGTAAGGTTAAAGAAAAGAAATGCTTTGAGAAAGAGAAATTCTATATGCTTGACTTCTCCCGTAAAGAATTACTGCTATAGGCAGTTAGTAACTTGAATAAGAAGAGAATAATAAAGCTTAAAATCATGAATATTATGCAAGTTAAAGACGAAATCACAAGATCATAATATTCACTGAGTAGTCACAAAATCATTAAGTCTGCATATCGAATAGTGTGACAGAAAAAAATAATTATATCAAAAGATGACAAACATTTACCAATGAAGATCAATATGTGTTACCTTTTGTAAAATTGAATTATTAAATAATATATCCATCAAATCCAAAATCCACAATCCATCAGATAGCAATTGCAACTAGATCTCAATAAATCTTTAGTTTATAAAGCGTTGATCAAACTTGGGTTAGCTGTAGTGGTACTGTCCCAGCTAACGGAGGTTCACCGGGGAACACTTAATACCGCTTCGCTTCGACCGTAGTCGTGGTGACAGACAGACCCTTTGTAGGCTTGTAACCAAAACAAATCTCTTCTTTAATAACCGAGGATTTAAGAAGAATTAGTACAATATAAAAAAAATTATATTCTATGGACTTAAAAATCTTAGAACAATGTAGCATACGGTATAAGATGTGTCAACTACAAATCCATATGTGCTACAAAATTATTGGGTAACAATAAAATATAAAATATTATAAATCAAAATGTAGGACCTAGATACGCTGATGTAGTTTGGAACCTATGGGACTGGGTTCATTACCTTGGATCCAGAACTAGACGATAGTTGCAAGTAGACCTTAATAAATCTTAAGTCTATAAAGTATTGATCACTTCGGGTTAGCTGTGGGGCCGGTTCCCAGCTAGCGGTAGTCCGAAGACTAGTAAACCGTGTCGCTTCAGGCTATTTACACATGTATGACAGAAGGACCCTTTCGGCTTGTTCCCAAAATGATCTCTACTCTTAAGAACTTAGATTCAAAGGAATATATGCAGTATCATCGAACAACATCGAAATTCAGAATCCCTAAATATAAAAGAAATAAATACCCAAATAATGATTTATCAAGATCAAGATATTAAAAATATCATGTATCCAAAAAGTCAACCAAAAATAAAAAAAAAACATTAAAAAAAGGCTTTGAGAAATAAGCTAATAAAAAGAATAAAAAAATTGCTCAAAGTAATAATAGCTGAAGTATGAGATAAGTACAAGTTTGAAACTACTTTTCAAAATAATATAGAACTTGAACTTAACTCATATATCCCCATAAAGATATCTATACAAAAATATAAGAAACATGAACGATATAAATGAAAATGAATTATGTATCCTAGCATAAAAAAATATCACAAGATCAAAACATGCATAAATAAACTTTATCAGACAAAGATGTAATTGATTCATAAGAAGTTAATCACAATAAATTTGAGAATCAATAGTGAATATATTATGCAAGCATAAGGTTAAAATAAAATTATATGTATATACATTTCAAGTAAATAGGAGACTTGTGCTAAACATACATACTCAAAAATAATGATCAGAGTAAATATGATATGTTAAAGACAAATCGGTAAGAAGTGGCCATTAAAAAAAATTAAAGACGAAGAATCAAAAACATATTCACCAAAACAAAATTAATCTCCTATGCATGCTTCAAATAAAGATTAAAAGTAAAGAGCATACATAGACAAATGTGTCACACTAATAGAAAAAATACTATATAGTGTGAACTTATCATTTAAGCTAAACAGCTAGTCATTCTAGGATTATATCTCATATTGGTTCAAATAATAAACACTTAAAAAGATATAAATGAGAGCTAGTAGCAAGACATCAAAAAGAACATGCTAGATATTAAGAACTATTTAGGAAGCATGTTACCGAAGTGGTTCTAGTGACCACACTTCTGTTGGTGCAATTGCAGAAGATGACCTTTGTAGCTTTGCAATCACCAACATGCTCCATGGTTCTAAGGTTCAGCATAAGTTGCTCCACCTGAAATATTAGGTGAAGACTTTGGTATCCAATACATGGATCCACATTTGTTAGCTTTGGAACCCATTTGTACAAGTTCATATCAACTAGCTTTCTAATCTGACAACAATTAGAAACGTGTCCATTCATACCGCAATAATGACAGAAAGAATTAACATTAGTGCTATGTGCAGTAGTATGAGAACGTGCAGTGGTGTGATATGATCTTCGTGGATACTTGTAATAGAAAGCATGGTTGTGTGAAGCTTTAGCTTTGCTTGCTTCCTTTGTAAAAGATCTGACGTGTGTGACTTTGTGATATGCTAAGTGTCTTGTGTTAGACTGAGTAGGTTGTACTACCTGCTTTTCCAGTCTAATCTCTAACTTTTTAGGGTTTGCACAGATCTCATCATACTTAGCATTAAGAGCATCAATTCTACATGAAGCAATATAATACTTCTTCTTTTCAGATTCTTGTTCCTCCTTAAGTTTAGCATTTTTGAGTGCTTTTCTCAAGGCAATCAAGTGCCTCATGCAATCTAAACTCAAGGATGGAAATCTCAGTAGAATTATCGAAGTAGAAGTATTTCTTGCATCATTCAATAAGCAAGTAAGCTTTTCATTCTCACGCTTATAGGATAGAATATCCTTTCTAGCTTGCTTATACTTATCTAATACTTTCTTGTGTTTTTCTAATAGATCACTGAAAGCATCAGATAACTCATCATAAGAAAATTCATTCTTTTCAAGAAGAAAATTATTTTGTACCTCGTTAGATAATGCCATTGAGCATAAATTTGCAGCTTTATGAGGTCTCTCTTCTTCTTTTTCTTCAGAAACTCTTGCTTCACTTTCATACCATATGCTCGTGCTAGTGTACTTGAGACAACGATCTACCTTCATTTGATTGTTCATAGTGACTCTCCTTTCTAGCAGTAGTACAATCTTCTTGGATGTGACCTATCTTCTTGCAATTGTCACATACAAGCTCTTCTTCGTATAAGGAATTATGTTGTACCTTAAATCCAATTCCATCATGCATATATTTGCATCATTATGGAGACTAACCTTCTCTCTGGAGTTGCTAGCTTTGTTTTCATACCTGCACTCATAAGTAGCTTCAAGAACTTTCCAAATTCTATGAGATGTTGTGCAAGTATTAATAAGATTGAATACATTTGTGTCTACAGCACAATAAAATATATGCATAGCTTTTGCATCAAGGCTAGCTAACTTTTCTCTTCTTCCGTGTAACTATAATAAGGCTTATTGATTATAGAGGATGTGAGAATAGAAGTGATAGTAGGCTTTTTGTAGCCATTTACAACAATTGACCATAAGTCAAAATCTAGAAACTTCAGGTAGAAGCTCATCCGTGTTTTCCAATAACTATAGTTTTTTCATCAAATAGTAGGAGTCTATTTGTTGATTGCTCTTCAGTTGTGAAGTACATACTTGCCAGATGTGATACTGTGATCTACGTAACAACTGTAATAAGAAATAATATCAGTGTTACCTCGCTTTACCTGTATAATCCGTTCTGATAGTGAGGATTTGCGCCAAGGATGTTAAGCCAAAATATCTATATAAGGAGCACCTGCTCTCTAGTTGCAGCACTGGCTCCATACCAAATGTAGAAACAATTGGATCAGAATATAATACCTCTAGATGGAGAACCTGCTCTGATACCAATTGTAGGACGATTGTAGGAACGAGTTATAAAGCGCAATACTCTAGGGGGGTGAATAGAGTAGGCAGCGAAAATTAGCTATTTAAAAACTTGTTAGCAGTTAGATCACAGATATAATAATAATCACAAAATAAATGACAGTAATAAAAAGGTGATCAGAAGGCAAACGCAAACACAAGGATGTATTGGTTTCCCTCTTGTGAGGACTAGTCCAGTCGAAAGAACTCTAGCTTCCAGTTGAATCCACTATGGAAAATCACCATAAGTTTTCATCTGAAGTTCTTGCAACTTCTACAACGCGAGCTTTGATCCGAAGTACTCGACCAACTTCAATTGTGAAGTGTCTACCTTCAATCAAGCCTCTGATTACAATCACTCTGAAACTTCTAGACCGTACCGCACTGGCAAATCGACTAGAGATTGTCACTGGCTTGGATTTGAAAATGAATAGCTCAGAACACTTTGGAAGAAGTAGTAGGCTTATAGAGAAGAGATATGAAAGTGAATTGGTGTATGAGTGAATTGAAATGTTCGAAATCCTTCTCTATTTATAGTTTTTCCAAAGGCAGAATTCGGACAGAATTCGGACAGAACTCTATGAAAAAATCTCATTGGGATCCGTAACTGCAGGAAGACTAAGTTCAAAAAGCAACGTTCACTAACCGAACTCTGGCCGAATTCTGGTCGAACTCTGGCCGAATTCTGTTGGAGTTCTGTCAGGATTTTTGCAAATTGGTTTTTGGCTTTTTAAAAAGTCAGGCAGTTAGGAAGTAGTTTAGGCTTTTGTAAGTGGGCTTGTTTTCAAAAATAAAGGGTATTTTGAAAACGTTTCTTGGGTAACCTATTTGCTATTACGATGCAGTTTACAATCGTATTCCTAGACTCAATAAATATAAAAAATATATTGATAAAATAGGAAACCAATAGCCCTTTAATGACGCTTTTCTTCAGATATTTGAGCAAACAAGAAGACGCCTTTTTCCTTGACGACAGTCGTCCAAAGATAAAGATCTGGAAAGCTGAATACTTTCGGGGACTTCTCCGAACCCCTGACGGGGGGCGCTGTCCCCTCGACCCCTGTCCGCTGACCGGGCAGCGGAACCCCCGGGATAGGTCGTTAGGCGGTTCAGAGAAATCTTCTTGTAAACGCCATCTTTGGCCCATCAATAATTCTCTATTGCATATGTCCTGGTTTAATCATGTTTGATCATGCTTACAGCATGTCTACAAATACATGTTAGGCAAACAAAACATATGACTGATACAGAACATTTGAACAATGCTAAGTTAAAGTAACAACATGATAGTGATTACATAAATATTAGTAATGTCATTATGGTAAACTTAATTGATTAGGCATATTAAAAATATGATATAATCATTGGGCTAACACTAGTATCTCTTTACCTACTAGTATGATCTAGGAAACCTAGAATTGACTTATAAACCAACCAAATAGGTATTGATCTAGTTTTACTCGATTGACCTAGAAACCTAAAACAAAACTAGTTAAACATGCTTATGATTCCAAATCACCCTTTAACACGAAAAATTCATATATCTGTCACTTGGACTCCAGTTATGTTGGTATTTTCGACTGGTGGCCGAGGTGCTTGGTTGGGATAGGAAACATGAGGCGAGATGGGTTTGTGTGCTGGTGGTGGTTCAGGTTCGCCTGTACGGTGTGTTGGTAGGTGGGATGGTTGTCTGGTCATGGTGCGGCGGTTAGGCCGATGATGGCGGTGGCAGGGCTTGGGCTCGGGTGGCTGGGTCGTGTGGTGGTGGGTCTGGTGGTCTGTCAAACTGGTCGGGGTGGCTGGGACGATGGGGATTCTGGTGGTGGTGATTGGTGGCGGCAGCGATGTGCTGCGGGGATGGTGATGAAGATGGTGATGCCGGTGGTTGAATGCTGGCTGGACGTAGGGTTTTCGATAGGGAAGAAGATGGATTGGGGGTCGAGTGGATGTGTCGGGATGGCCGGGGCGAGGTGGTCGTGAGGGCGTGGGGTTGCTGGGAGATGGCGGATGAGGTTGGATACAGCGAGGGGATGGCAGCGGACAAGGCGACATTAGGGTTAGGAATTGAAATTTTATTGTGTCGGGGGTTGTCGGCACGAGAGAAATAATGTATATGTAAAATAATGGAATAACATTATGGATATAGGAACACGGACACGATGCACGGCACGTTTTGGAGGAGTACCTGCCTTATAGGATATGGGAATTCCCAATTGGATAAGAATTATGATTCATTTAAACCTAATTTAGATAATTCATAATTTAATTTAAAATCAATCAAATCCAAATCCAAATACAAATCCAATTTAAATCTAATTAAATTTTTAGTTTAAAATCAAATAGGATAAATCAAATTTTAAATATTTAACTACTTAAATAAATTCATAAATTTAAATCAAGTTTTAAATTGCCACAATAATTTCGAAATATATATTTCCAAAATACTAATAATAATAATTTCAAAATTTATATTATTATTAAAATAAACTAATAAATAATTACTAAATATAGATGTATGTACAAGTAATATTTACATAATTATACTTTTTAATATACTATTTTATAGAAAAAATTATTTATTATTATAACTGTATAAATGAAAGGCTTTTCATAATTAAGATTATAAACTTGAAAATGATAGCTAGAAATAATTATTATCTATATTACTTCGAAACTATAAAAGTAGAAAGAAAAATATTTTTCAAAAATATGTATGCTTGCACATATTCGAACTCGTCGAGCAATTACGAAAATAAAATTTCGTGCGCGACGTACAATACAACTTCGTGACGTACAATACAAAATTTTAAATCAGTACCAAAATAATAAAAAAATAGTATAAATTTAGGGGTTTTACACTCTGCCGTAGAACTCATTGGACCGTGCTTGTTACTTACTCTGATAGCCTTAAATAATTTGCCTAACTTAACTTTGTAACAACTTGATGAGCAAAGGCTGCATCAAGCTTTGTCTTGATGGAATGTGCCATGCCCGTATCCGATTTGAACAAACAAGCTATTTGGTTGCCTAGACTTATGCCATAAGTTGTGCAATACAGCTTAACCAATAGGGCGGGCAAAGGCTATGCCTAGCCTTGGACGATGGATTGTGCATGCTTTATCAAGCATTCATGCGGGCTACGCCTACGACTTAGGCTACGTTCATAACTTTGCCTACTCAACCAACTTTCCTTCTCCCAAGCCACGGGACGAAGGATCGAGTATCATTTTCAAAGCACGTCGAGTACCAACTATAAGTTGACCGTTGGACCTTTCCATATTCTAACTCAATTCGACTCGTCGGGATTATTCCCTTATCTATGTGGATTCGTCTATTTTATTATCAAGCCTACTTGTGCAAGTTGAAAATATGCGATTTATTATGTGAAGGCTAAGATGAGACAAGTTTACCGAAACTGCCCACCTGAGCGAGCGATCGCCTCGATCGAGCGATGTCTTCGAGCAGCCATTGCAAGGATAAGTCCGAACGCCGTTGGCATTCTGATTTATCCGATTGACTGAGCGGGAAGGGGCACTACAATGAGGTTATTACAAACCTCGCCTGCGATGAAAATTCTTGGCTGGTAGACTCAGGGGCTTCAGCGCATGTATCTCACAATAGGGCACTATTTGCCACTTATACGACCGGTGACTGTGGAGTGTTGAAGATGGGCAATAGAGATGTCGAAGGCGATTGCCATTGGAGATGTGCATTTGAGGACGAAGATGGGTGCAGTTCTTATTTTCAAAGATCTTTGTCATGTCCCTGATATCCGTTTCAACCTGGTATCAATTGGAAGGCTGGTTGACGAAGAATTCTTCGGTCTATTCGAGAATGGTCAGTAGAAGCTTTCCAGAGGTTCGATGGTGATTGCCAGAGGAAGCAAGAAGTCCAGTCTCTATTACACTACACCAAAACAGTTATTTCCTAACGACTATAAACGTTAGGAAAATTATTACTAACGGTTTTTTACCGTTGTTGGTATGGCGTTGGAAATTTTCCTAACGGTTAAAACCCGTTGGGAAAATAAATTTCCTAACGGCAAAACACGTTGGGAAAATAAATTTCCTAACGGCAAAAAACCGTTGGAAAATTCACTTTTCTTACGGTAAAAGACTGTTGGAAAATTCACTAAAACCGTTGGTAAATTTACTTTCCTAACAGTAAAAAAATGTTGGTAAATTCACTTTTCTAACCGTTAGAAAAACATACATGGAACTAATATAGATTTTTTTTTCTTGAAGAATCTAGTCCAAGGGACCTTCAAAACCTTCTAGTTTAGTCAACTACAGTTTTATTAAGACCTAAAGAACAACTCAATTCAAAAGTTAAACACACCAACATGAGAAAACAAGAATATAAAGTCACAAACATCCAAATTATAAATAAAAAAGAAATTACATCACCCCAATCCTTTTCCTCTCATTTCAGATTCAAACAAAAAAATTAAAGTACAATGTCACATGGTGAAATAAATAGAAAATATCATGAAAATGACCCATGTTACAACTTCCAGGACCAGTGAAATTTCCTCCAAAACTACAATAACGGCAATATAAGTGTCCTTCCATTTCTTCTCGGGATCGAAAATGCCTAGGCCCTTGAAGATGTTGATGACACTCGAGAGTATGACCATGTATCCGACCGAGTGGTGGTAGCATTCCAGTAGATCCAGTGTTTGTTGTCCTGTTAGGCCTTAGAAGCAACGCAAACACTATACAAAGTGTCAAGCAACACTCCCATTAGTAGGGGTCTCGTCTTAACAAATAGGAATGTACTAATAAATCCAATTGCCATGAATTTATCACTGAACTGGATGAAACTATGTCACAGATCGAATATGACTAAACGGAAGATGAAATATAACATGGATCGAGAGAAAAAAAACTACTTTATAGTGTATAGGTTGCAACTGTTAACAAATTTTTGTACCAACAGTTAGTTTTGATGTTTATGATTACAAGAAAGATTATATGAACTTAGACAACAAAGTAGTATATATAACATTTGAAAATTGAAATACCTGAAGAGTAGCTAGGCAGAAGAGAGCAATCCCGATGGTGTTGTGGCCTTGGTACGGGAATCCAGATGTTCCGGAGCCGAGCTTAAGCCCAGTTGAACACTTTCTGCAGCTCATCGTCGCCCGGCTACGAAATGCATGTCTCTGTACCTCCAACTCAATTTTATGGAAATTTGAGACTCATCGACCCATAAAAGAAACAGTAAGGAAAAGTTAGAAGTAAGCCAAATATAGATTTACCTATTGACATTGTTAGAGAAACAGGAATTAGGAAGAAAATGTAGTCAAGATCCACATTGGCTGCAGTGCTAGAATCTTCGAAGAGTAGATGATAGAAAAGATAACATGATTGCAGTGCTAGATTTACCTATTGACTGTGTCGAATGCCGACGACGAGCTGCCAGCCAGCCATTGGGAGAATACATTCCCAAAGCAAGTTGAAATTTCATTCGGGCCTGCTCGTGTTCCCCTGCAGGATTTTACTGAGGAAGTATACATGAAGGTTGATTCAGACTCTGACAGTTCAAAGAAAATGAGCCAAATTGCAGTTGAAGTCGAAGCACAAAAAGATGACAGTGATTCTACACTAGTTGTAGATGATTATGAAGCTCAAGAATTGTATGTTCCACCGCATGACAACAAAGTTCAATTCCAATGTTGTAACTGTCAAGGATCAGTCTGAGGATGATACAAAGTTGAAAAATAATCCACTACCCTCTATAATTGATAAAGATGAGCCTGATGCCAACAAGGTTGAATCATCCATGCTGGGCTTACAGAGTTAATGGGATGCTACTTATGTAGAAGATCTTGCAAATTATAACGGGCATGTCAAAAAGAAATTTGTTTGGAGCTGAAGTCATGGATACTGTTGTAAGTTGGACTAGAACCTCCTGTTTGAACATGTGCCAATGTCATATTGTACCTGGTGATGAATCTATGTTAAACCTTCACAAAGATGGGAATCAAGAAGCTTATGTTATACAAGAAACTACTGATTCGATTATTGTTGTTGACTGTGTGGAGGGTATTGATATTCTGGTTGCCATGCCTGGGCGTTTTGTTGATCTGGTTGAGAGAGCTAGGGTCTCACTTCAGAATATCAAATAATTGAATGGTACATAAGCTGCAAAAAATTGCAGAACAGATACATGCTCCACTGATGAAACAATTGGATGCTACAGGAAGCATGGATCGGAAATTCATAATATGGGGAGGGTATTGATAAGAACTTACTACTGTTAATACCTTTGCTTAGATGAGAGGTTGCATCTGTGTGGCTCAGTTGGAAAAAGGATATTCTAAGTAGCAGAATGTGAATGGCTGAGTATGGGAGAGACTAGAGAGTAGTTGTTAACATCCAGTATACAGCACCACGCATGCTTAGCTTCATGGCTATGCTAGCGTTCAGAGTTTAGCTCAAATCGGTTAATGGAGTGAAGTTTATTCAGTAGCAGATCAGAGCCATCTCATCCGAGTCATCTCCTCATCATCATTCCCTTGTCATCATTTCCGTCTCATCATTGCCATGTCAACAAATACAATTCGATCTACTCCATTTCTAGGATCGGCAAGATGGGGACGCAGTTGGCAAAATTCCTACCAAAATTCTCTACCAAATACATCTCGTTGAGAACTAAACAGAGTTTATGCTATTATATATAGAGTTTCTTCATTATAAGAGATGATATCAAAGTGGACAGTAGTTCTTAGATACTTCATATTGACATTCATCCTCCACAAGACTACTGCCATTATCACTTAACCTGCAATTATCTTTTCATAAACCAGTCCGCAGTTTAGCACATTTTTTACTCTTGGAAAAAGAAAAAGAAAAGAGAATCCAGACTCCCTGGTGTAAAATTGGATCTGACCTGATCTACAAAGAAAATCACCTAAATTTATACCAACAAAATTTGTCCACTTTTCTGTAAGTTTCTATATTTTTGGTAACTTTCTACATTAATCTAACGACTCAAAAGGAAAAAGAAAAAAGAAAAATATCATTCCAAAACCACTTATCCCATAGTTTGTCATGAGATATTCTTGCAATTCAAAATAAAAGTTATATATCTACCTCCCAGCCAAAAATTGATGCCTGAAACCTTGAATCCTAAGTTTTTAACCATATATCCCATAGTTTGTCATGAGCTATATATCCCATAGTTTGTCATGAGTTATTTATCTTCCTTTCCCACCAACACAAATTCCTTCCCACTAAAAAAATGAATGGAAATTTTCCCAACGAAGAAAAAAAATGAAAAAATAAAGATTTTCAGTCTAGTATTTTATTTTAACCCTTCATTTGAATACAAGCCAAAGGGGAAGAGGTCATCATTGAATCCTAAGTTTTCGGTCCCGGTAAAATAATGCAAATGTGTAGGTGAGAAGCACAACAGCCTAGGGACGACAATGACGAGGGTGATATTACTTGGCTAATTCACTGACAGAGGTCACGATCGGTAAAGATGGGCCAATGTGAGACAATTATTTATTCATTCACTCATTTTCATGCATACCAAGTGGACCTTCACTCTGGTATTGTTCAATTGACTCTGGTAATTGAATGAATGAGCTATTCTCATCAAGATCCATTTTCTATTGGAGGCATTAATCTACTTGGTATATATGACTAGAAATGTTTGAATAAAACTAGAACTTAAATTGAATAAATACAATAGTTAGTTTTTATATATATTCAATGTACAACTTTACCTTTTTCCTTCTACTCATGGTGCCTATATCAAGTGATTATATAAACAAAAACATAATGACGCTTTATTACTCAAGAAAAAAATTCCTAATTTTTTCAAGCTTATTCTTATTAAACTTGTCCTATGCACCATTAACTAAAGAAACCAATCCAAGCCCCTGCCATTATGAATGTTCTCAAATTTCATTGGAGAATAAGATAATCTAAAACCACTAACTATTTAGATGAATTGAAACATAAGAAGCTAAGTGAAGAGTTGATTTTTTTGAAGAGTATATATATTAAAGAAGTATAAACACATACCTCATAATGTTAAAGGTTGAATTGAGCAAAACCTTAGTACCAACAAGCACAACAGAAACAGCAATAAATTTCCAATAAAACATCTATCAACACCTGCTAAATTGAACTCAATGAGAAGGGTTAAAAGAACATGGTAATCTATAGTACAACCAAAAGGCATAAAATATGTCAAGTAATGTATTTCCTGCCACCATAACATCACCTTTAGACATGTCAAAACTACAACAAAAGGCTCCCCGACCAATCCCAGTCATCTTTACTTGTCCTCAAGACAAATCATATCTTAAATTGTTAAAGATATCACGGTAAGGCGTAATGAGAATGTTTAAATAGAATAGAATGCCAGGAAAGGACTAAAAGGATACATGCATCTAAGAAAATATAAGCCAAGTTAAACTTCCACATCATGCCCTGCAATTGCAAGCCATAACATGTGAGGACAATCTCCTAGTGCTTAATAGTACACTTTAGGTGAAAAAAAAATGCGAACGTTTACTAGAAAGGTTGAAATTTAAATTGAACTCAAACCTCAATTTTTTAGTGAAAAAGTACAACAAAAAGGCATCTGACAACAGTTTATTACAGAAGATGCACAATCTTAGGTTTCCTATATAATGTGTTCATCTTAGATTAACGTTTCTATTGATTTAGCTACCAGTTGGATCAAAAAAAAATAAATCTACAATGAAGTATTCAACTCCAGAGATGAATAATGCCCCTTTTGATTCTGATTCCTCATAATCCCCTCCTATGATACGAAAGAGAGACCACGCTTCGAGATATTCTCCGCACGAGATATTCTTGCAATATCATTCTGAAACCATTTATCCCATAGTTTGTCATGATATTCTTGCAATTCAAAATAAAAGTTATATATCTACCTCCCAGCCAAAAATTGATGCCTGAAACCTTGATTCAAAAGAGAGAATCAAACACCTAACACTGGCATCTGAAAATGCATAGCCATATATCCATAATTCCTGTAGTGAGCAGAGTAACTAGTCAAGGAAAGATTTGAGTTAACAAAGTCCTAAATTAAGAGCCTTTGCCCTAATTTTAATCTACAAAAGAACTCTTTTCCTTCTTGTGCTACATAAAATAAGATTAGGGAAACCAATAACCCCTAAAATCGGTAGCAACAACAATTTTTGCATTAATAATCCAAAATAAACCCCCAAAAATTATGAAGTTTATGATTGCTATGAAGCAAACCCTAATTTTGGGATAGTGTACTTACTAACTCGGCTGCTGCAACTGGCCGATTTGTCACGAAGCTTACCGACGATGCAGGAGTGTCGTCGAAGGCCTCTCCTCCCTCCTATAATTTGCAAACCCTAAGTTTCGTAGCTCTGGCCTCATCCGCCGCCTCTTACCATCATCCATGTCGCCGCCTTTAAGATGTCCCTCCACCTCGATAACTCCCTCGGCGACACGGGCTCCTGGTGGAGGTGATGAGAAAAGGGAAGAAGTGTTAGGGCTTCACGGGAGAAAGAGCTCGGCGCACACGAAAAAAAAATGGGGGGAATCAAAAAGTGTTTCCCCCCTAACACTTTTTCTTGCAAGTGGAAAAGGCATACAGCTGGGAGTGTTTTTTTATTCATTTTTTATTAGCTTTGCTAACGCTATAAAGTGTTGGAATACAAATAATATGTGTTATTTATATTAAAATTTAGTTTTTCTTATTTATACTAACGATTTTTTACGTTACTAACGGTTTGTTACCATTAGTAATTAGTAACGGCCAAAAACCGTTAGCAATTGAAAAAAAATTGTGTTGGAAAATCCCTCTTTTGGTGTAGTGTTATATGGAGGGGAGCGCACTGGAGACGCAAGAGGTGAACGTAGTTTCTGACGCATCTACCGAGTTATGGCACAGACGGCTTAGCCATATCAGCGAGAAGGGGATGAGCTACTTGGTGAACAAAAAGGTAATTCCAGGGCTCAAGTCTACAAAGTTAGAGAAGTGCACACGTACTGCTTAGCTGGGAAGCAAAATAGGATGTCTTTCCAAAGTCATCCAAGTTCAAGGAAGCCGGCGTTGCTCGAGTTGATTCACTTGGATGTCTGCGGTTCTATGAAGGTAAAATCTATTGGTGGGGCTTCTTACTTTGTAAGTTTTATTGATGACTGTTCCAGGAAGGTTTGGGTTTATGCCTTAAAGACCAAGGATCAGGTGCTGCCTATTTTCAAAGAGTTTCAGGCCTCTGTTGAAAGAGAGACGGGCAAGAAGTTATTCTGTATTCGGTCCGACAACGGTGACGAATACATTGGTCCATTTGATGCTTATTGTAGAGAGCAAGGGATACGACACCAGAAGACTCCGCCAAAGACACCTCAGCTTAATGGTGTAGCGGAGCGCATGAACAGGATACTGATGGAGAGGGTGCGGAGTTTGCTGTCAGAAGCAAATTTGTCAAGCAGTTATTGGGGTGAGGCTCTTATCACAACTGCTTATGTTATTAATTTATCTTCGAGTGCTCCTTTGCAGGATGATGTGCCTGACAAAGTATGGTACAACAAAGAGCCGTTATACAATCACCTGCGAGTGTTTGGTTGTAAGGCCTTCGTGCATGTACCAAAGGACGAGAGGTCCAAACTTGAGCCAAAGACGAGGCGATGCGTCTTTGTCAGCAATGGTCAGGATGAGTTTGGCTAAAGACTACGACCCAGTGAAAAGAAAGCTCTACAGAAGCAGGAACGTGGTATTCGTCGAGGATCAGACCATGACCAACACTCAGGATTCCGAGACGCCTTCTGAGGCTGAGAAATTTTCTGAGTTAGAGTCATTTCGCTTCGAGTAGTTTTCAGAGGACATCACAGATGATCCAATTATATGGGAGCCAATACATGGAGTTGCTTTCAACCTTGATCATCAGCCTGCAGATGGTGGTCAGGGTATCCCACAGGAGGATGAGCATGCCGGAGAGGTAGTTTCTGAAGGGGAGGAGGCTGTTGGTATACAGCTAGCACCAGTGGCTCCTTTGAGAAGGAGCGACAGAGAGCGTCGACCATCTACGAGATACTCTTCGGATAAGTTTGTGCTACTGATTGACAGAAGAGAGCCTGAAAGTTTTGTAGATGCTATAGAAGGCGAACAAAGGCAGGAGTGGATGCAGGTTATACAGGAGGAGATGGGTTCCTTACACGCCAATTCTACTTATGAGCTGGTGCGGTTGCCAAAGGGCAAGAAGGCTTTGAAGAATCAATGGGTGTTTATAGTGAATCAGACAAATGATGCTACTCGCCCTCGATACAAAGCGATGCTGGTAGTTAAAGGCTACGATCAGCGAAAAGGCGTGGATTATGATGAGATCTTTTTGCCAGTCGTCAAGCAGTCGTCTATTCGGGTGGTGCTAGCATTGGCAGCCAATTTCGACTTGGAGGTCGAGCAGATGGACGTAAAGACGACATTCCAATATGGTGATCTTGAGGAGGAGTTATACATGGAACAGCCAGAGGGATTCTATGAGAAGGGCAAGTCATATTTGGTCTGCCGGTTGAGAAAAAGCTTGTATGGTCTGAAGCAGGCTCCGAGGCAGTGGTACAGGAAGTTTGAGTCGTTTATGGGAGAGCATGGTTATGCACGGACGACGTCGGACCATTGTGTATTTGTGAGGTAATTTACCGATGATAATTTTATCATTTTATTGCTCTATGTTGATGACATACTATTAGTGGGTCGGAATGCCACTAAGATAGCGGAGTTGAAGCGCCAACTGGGCGCAACCTTCTCTATGAAGGATTTGGGCGCAGTAAAGAATATTCTTGGGATGGAGATCAGCCGAGCGAGAGAGAGAGAGAGAGAGAGAGAGTCCAAGCTGCTACACTTGTCCCAAAAGAAGTACATTCACTGGGTACTTTAACGTTTCGGGATGGACGGGTCGAAGAAAGTGAGTTGCCTCCTTGCGGCCCACTTTAAGTTCACTGAGGAGCAGTGTCCATCTACCGAGGACGAAAAGGAAGATATGGAGCGGGTTCCATATACCTCAGTTGTGGGAAGCCTTATGTATGATATGGTGTGTACGAGGCCAGACATCGCTCACGCAGTTGGCACAGTTAGCAGGTATCTTTCAAATCCTGGATGGATATATTGGAGTGCGGTCAAGTGGATTCTACGATACCTTCAGGGCACTGTCGATTGGAGACTTTCTTTTGGTGGTGACGAGCCAAAGCTGGTTGGGTATACCGACGCTGATATGGCTGGAGATATAGACATGAGGCGATCGAGTTCGGGCTATGTGGTGATGTTTGCTGGTGGAGCGATATCGTGGCAGTCGCAGTTGCAGAAGTGTGTTGCCTTGTCGACGATAGAGACAGAGTACATTACGACGATGGAGGCTTGCAAGGAGTTGTTGTGGATGAAAAAGCTATTACAGGAAATGGGGCTGAAGCAAGAGCAGTATACTTGCTTTGCGACAGTCAGAGTGCTATTCACCTTGTGATGAACCAGACATTTCATAGTCGGTCCAAGCACATCGAGACTCGGTATCATTGCATACGGGATGTAGTTAAGAAGAAGGACGCGATGCTTGAGAAGGTTCATACTGATAACAATGGAGCGGACATGCTCAAAGAAGGTTCTACCAAGGGAGAAGTTTGAGTGCTGCAGGCAGATCGTCGGGATGACGAGTTCCTCCACCTAGTTGTGAAGGGGGAGATTTGTTGGAGTGGGTGGGGTTCCCAACCTATGTGGAGAAGATCCCGGAGTGCGACGAGAGCCATCTGTGTGTCAGAGAAGCTCGGGAAGGTAATGAGGCTATTCGGAGTTGACGGAGAAACTCGGGAGCCAACATATGGCATATTGGAACAAGGAAGGCAGAGTACGGGCCGAACTCTGCCCCCTTGGTTCCAGAATGGTTTTTTGACAAAAACACAAAGTTCTGTCCGAACTCTGTGTTGTCGGGCTGAAATAGATTTCAGGATGATTTAATCACCGTTGAACCGTATCCTACGGTCCAGATTTTGTTGCGGGATTAGA
Source organism: Iris pallida (assembly GCA_029216955.1). Classification (NCBI taxonomy): domain Eukaryota; kingdom Viridiplantae; phylum Streptophyta; class Magnoliopsida; order Asparagales; family Iridaceae; genus Iris; species Iris pallida. Next base: position 14,498,283 of record JANAVB010014398.1, read on the forward strand.
GTGTTTACATATGATTTTTCCTAACCCTAATCACATACGTAACACACAAGAGAGAGAAAAGATGCAAGAGTGGCATTGCAACTTTGGGAGAGAAGAAGGAGGATTGAAGGCCGTTTTCGAAGGAAGATCGTGTTCGGGTAATCTCTACTCGTTGTCTTTGTTCTTCGTAGCCTTGTAATCAATTTTTCTTGCTTCCAAATGCTGTGGGGATCCGTATTGGATCGGGAGAAGTTTGTAGAGGGTGTACTCCTTTTATTTCATTAGTGAAGGCTTCTCAGGGTTGGACTCCGATCGTCCCGTGGTTTTTTTTTCGCAAGGGTTTTTTACGTCAAAAATTTTGTGTCGGCGTGGATTGTGTTTAGTGTTTGGTTCGTGCATTGTATTGCTCGGTTCTCATGCAAGTACTCTCTAGTTTAGGGAAATGTTTCCGTGCTTCTTTCCAAACAGAAGTATCGGCTGCCGACGGTGCCGAGGGTCGTCTGCCACTCGAGTGTTAACGCCACGGGTTGCGGCCAAGGTCTTCGTCGCCGGCAAGCCTCTCGGAAGGGAAGGAAAAGAACTGGAGGAATTTCGAAGTGCTAGCTTGAGGCGGCTAGGGTGTCTCGTAGGGAGGAGGAGAAGAGAATGGAGTTTAAATAGAGGGAAGTGACTTTAGGGTTTGAGAAAGCTGGAGGGGGCTTAGGCATGCCTGCCATTCGCAGGCGGAAGCTCACCCTATTACCCAGGGGAAATTCCAGGTGCTCTTGGAAGAAGAAGTACAGTGCCTTTCTATTTGAATGTTAGGTTCAAATTTTCGGGCGGGTCGGCTAATAGGTTGCGGGTACGACGGGTTCGCTCGCCCGTTATTCAAAGATAACTGCAGCTGTTGTTTTTAAACGACAAAGCAGGTTTAAAGTTATGGGCTACAGGTCAGGTTCAATCAAACCCGCCCGCCCGCTCACTGATTCATATTTTTTTTTTGAAACAGCCCAAAGGTTGGTGATTAGAGAAAGTAAAAAAAAGAAAAAAAATTATTTGTTTAAATATTTGTTGAGCCCAACTTTAAAAGAAATAAAAATAGATAACTAACTAAGAATATAACATCAATATTAGCTATATGTTTTATATATTCATTTAAATGCAAATTAATCCTAGTCCTTCTATATAAAATATAGAAAACAAAATTCAAATCCTATTTCCTTCCTAAGAATTTTTTTTTCTATTTCAATAAGATGCTTAGAACATTCCACATAAATCCAGTAAAAAGGTTTTATGCTATTCTAATATTATCAGTGCTTTTAACCAACGTAATTATAACATAAAAAGGTATATAATAATTTTGCAGTCATTAAAATTGGCTACTATGATTGTAATAATACATAAAAATAACTTATGAATTTGGGGATCTCACAATCTCTGACTTATCAGTATTCATCGCTTTGTCTGGACGAATCGAATCCTTCGTATCTCTCAAAATATCCCGAAGGCCCTCTCTGCAAGTTTTTGACGACACAACTCCTATCGAACACCCCTCGAGCCTCCATCCGGTCTCTGTGGTCTGCTTATACAACTCAGCGGCTTAAGCCTGCACATGCCACAACACAAATCTTCTCGAGCCAACTGTTGAAAACCCTTCGCAAGCAACAAATCTTTGTCCTAAAACAAACTACGACAACCATAATTCGCCAGCCTCCCTATTAAAACTAAGTTGTAGCACAAACTCGGTATATGTCGCACAACCTTGAGAATGAGCTTCTCACCAAGCTCCTTTGTCAAGTGCCATCACCGATGCCTACAATAGCAACCGTCCCCTTATTGTCCATCTTCACATGTCCAAACCTACCGTCTCGGTATGACGTAAAGATCCTCCTATGCGGACTGTCGTGATACGACGCCTCCGTGTTCATGACCTAGTTGCTGTCATGACACATGCCACAAGAATCCTCTGTGTTAGTTGCTGCAATGATGATATCTCCTATAGATGTGAGATCCTCCTGATCGTCCTTGCTTTTGGCCTTTTTAGCTTTGAGCTTCATGCAGTTCCTCTTGATATGACCCCTTTCGTCATAGTGATAGCAGTCCTCTTTAATGGGCACAATTGCAAGATCATGAGAACTTTCTCGTGTCCTCGCCTGTGACTTGGGTCCTCCCTTCCCGTAGGAAGCCACTAGAACGGACTCCTGCGACGATTCTACTTGCTTACGCCAGACCTCCTCTATCAACAAACTACTTTTGACCGCCTTTATCGTGACAATTCCATCCGAACATAGTTGACCACAGACACCGCCAACGTGTTCCAGCCCTCTAACGGAGAACTCAAAAACAGAACGGCCTGAAGCTCATCGTCAATCACCATCTTCATCGCAGACAGTTGATTGATGATACCATGAATCTCTTTCAGATATTGTGCCACTGGGGCACCCTCTGTGTACTTTGAGTTGACGAGTTTGCGAATACGAAATGCCTTATTGTCAGCCGTCTTCGTTTCGTATAGCGAATGCAGCTTCTCTCACAATGCTTTTACTGAACTCTTCATGGACACTTAGTGAAATACCGAGTCGTCCAGCCATTGGCGGAGAATCCAACAGCCTTTCGATCCATTCTTTCCAATCTTCAACAGCTTTGATCGATGACTTTGTATGTTGTCCTCCAACGGAACATGAAAGTCCTTGCAACATAGTAGATCCTCCATACTTGGCTTCCAAATTGTCCAGTTTTCCCCTGTGAGGGTGATCATAAGTGTCTTCATCTGCTCTATATTAAACATGGTTCCACCTTACCTCTCGAAAACTTAAGAGCTCTGATACTACTTGTTGGTATCAGATTATCAAACCAGAACCAAAGCTCTGATACCACTAGTTGGGCTCATGGAACCTTTGCCAACCCTCATGAGATAACCAACCAATCTAATGAACACCAAGCACAGATCAAAGACAACATATTTGGCGACGACTACATCACCTTGACAAATCTCAATCTATATAACTCATGTGAACTTACAAGATTGACAATAGATCAACGTTAAACCATTTGTCCTAATATGTTCAATCTCCTCTTCCTTCTATCTTGGATGACATGTCCTAAGAGCAAAGGACAAACTTTTTCTTAGATTTTTCTGTGGATGAGCACCCCAAATATCCACCTTTGTGCTATATTCTTCGTGCCTCCACCCTCAACCCATATATATAAGATGATAAAAATCCTATTATAGATTATAATAGGATTTCCTAAATAGAAACAAAATATGAATCATAGTATACCTAAAATAGCCACTCCTATTCCAGACTGGACTCCAACATGCATTACACAGCTAGATCGATTAGTTGACTACATAGGCCGAATCTTCCGATAAGTCGACACACTCATTAGGATTACCATATGCCTATAAATTATTTATATTAGTTGCTTTGTTACAGAGAACCATAATTTTCTCATTCACATAACTTATCTCCAAAACTCTCTCTTCCTCGCCTCTTCTTCATATATCTTGTGGGAGATTTGTTATAGGATGGAACATCCTCATTGTGGAACGCTTCACGACTAAGATCTATAAATGCTAATGATAGCCAAAATAGAAAATATAAATATCAAGGGTATATTTGTGACAATGATACAAATAACAAGTATTATTCGATTACATTTCATACTAATCAAACATTTGAATACAATTGATATTACAATAATAAATGATTTTGATTACATGCTCCAACTAAACATGATAATGCGATTATTATTCTATTCAATTATAAACTCGATTACATAGCAAACTCTGACTGCGATTGCATTGTAGTAAACAAAACACACCCAAATTACAGCAAATGCATGCAGCAGCAACAAGTAGGACAGTCTGGACTGGTAGGTTGGCCGATCCCCTACGTCAGGGTGCTAGACCTGAACCTTCAAATTTGCTCTCAATAATCTTGTCGATACGTTGGGCCATGTCGGGTGTTAGATGGTTCATCCAGTCTCCGACCACACCTCGCCTGAAAAAACTGTCGTTGTCGACCTTTACACGCGAAAAGGTTTGTTTCCCGACCTTGTTCACCTCCAAGCTGCTCAGCTTCTCGAACCCGCACGTCTCTACGATGTCCTCTAACACCCCGTTCGCCTGCTCCTCCTGCGTGAAGGGGCACCCCACGAACTCCGCAAGCCTCTTCAGCTCCGCCGCAGGATCTTTCATCAACTCCTCGTACCGCATGAACAGGACATTGCATCCCCCTACTTGGAGGCTTGCCTTTCAGTAGCCTAACATGTGATCCCAGAAAGGTCCCCCGGGGGAACGCCCTTGGCAGAAGTGGTCGAAGCCGACCTCGAGAGGCAGAGGCTCTCCACCATTGTTCTTCCGGACTTTATTGATAAAGTGCCAAAAGGACACGAAGTTATCCTTGGGATTGCGGCATAGGTAGACGACCCGACATCCGGAGTCGACAACGGAGTTGGGTAGGAAATGGAACGGGATATGTGTGGCCAGAAGCCTCGGGGAGGGTATCGAGTCCATGTCCGGGACTCTTGCACCGTCTCCATACAACTCGACTTCCAGGAAAGGAACACACTGGTGGGGGTTGAGTGTGGCCAAGTTGCCGGTAGAGGATGGAGAAGAATTGCGGTTGACGGTCGCGAAGAGTAGAGCCTTGAGCCATGTCGTTCCGGACTTGGGCAAGGTGGCCAGGATGATGTCAGTAGGTCTGGCCTCGAATAGTTTTCGGACCATCATGGCGGCGACCATGGGGGGCATTGGTCGAAAGAAGCCGTCGTGGAAGCAGAGGTCCGGATAGGAGCACCCCTCGATGATCGGGAGGCTCGACACGAGGTCGCAGCATTGCTGGTGTACTCTTTGGTAGCCTTCTTCCTCGTTCTCTTGCTCTGTTTGCAGAGAAGCTGGAGACTGTTCCATGGAAGTGTACGTGGAAGGTTTCTTGCACGACGTCGACGATGGGAGAGAGAGAGAGAGAGAGAGAGAGAGAGAGAGAGCAACAAATTTATATTGACATTTCCACAGTAGAGGTTGAGTGGTTCATGTGTCAAGCATACATCATATTAACATAAACACGAATGCTTCCTATTATTTCCGATAAAATGCTTCCTTTTGTTTTTGTATTATAGGTACTCGTTTCTCGCGAGTAGGATTGTTAATGAAAGATGAGTACGATCATGTGCAGGGAGAAATTTTGTCAACGAAATGTTTCTTTCTTTATATGGACCCATTTCTCGCGAGCCGGATTGTTAATGAAATGTTGATTTCATCTGTCTGGAGAAGGATTAATGTTAAACAAAATGTTCCTTTCTTTATATGAACTCGTTCATCGCAAGCGGAATTGTTAATGAAATGTTGTTTTCTTATGTCAGAAGAAGGATTGTTAATGAAATGTTTCTTCTTCTTTTTTACGTGAATATGTCTTTTGCAAGCAGGGTCTATGGCCAAAGAGAAGAAAAAGAAGTCGTCGGCAACGGTCGACATCCCTTCGAGTTTTGGTGAGTGTTTTATAGTATTCATTATGAAAGTTGAGAGTTGCTAGCTTTCTTTTTGTTCTTTTGTATGTATCTATTAAAATTGTAGGAATACATTGCATCTTTTCGTAACGGATTGTGACAAAGTTGTAACTAGATTAAGTAGATTAGTTGTGTGGATTTGAGAAGCTGAGCAACTTGAAGGTGAACAAGGTCAGGAAAGTGACGCGATACTGCATAAAGGTGTCGATAGTAGCATCTTCTTCAGGCCACACCCGATATAGTGTTGGGAACAGAGCTCTGAACCTACAAATGCACAATCCATAGTGTATGATAATTTGCAAACATGATTTTTATATGTACAAACATCTGAATATACCCCATTGCACTACCAAAATAAGAGTTAATAGCGACTCCAAAAGATGTCGCTAATCCTGTAAAAAAAAAAAAACCATCGCTAAGCAATTGTAGCGATGTCATCAGCGACCAATAAAGAGAGTCACGTATATACTAGTCGCACATTAGAAATTGGTCGTTGATGGTCGATATTGCGACGTATATACAATGTCAATGTTATGTCGCCAATTCAGCTGCGCATCCGCGATGTCATGCCAGTTGCCAAATAAGTGACGTGGCATTGACAAACATAATATTGTGTACTAAATCACCAAAAGTCTGATACAATTTTACTTTTGTTGTTTATTTTTCTCTTTATTGAGTCTATGACTTATTGTGAGTCGTATTGCACTTCAGCGATTTACGTAACACTCAACTCCACTCAAATAACCTACCCAATCCTATTATGCACTTCTGACTCAAATCCAATCCAAAATCACGTTCAAGTATGTAAAGCCCACATATTTACTATATGACTAATATTGTTTGTCTGTTATTTTTAATTAGATTATCTTGGGCTTAATTTAACTAAGATTGGATGACCCTCCATTTCAGCCCTTGGGAAGCCCAACCCATTTAACCCAACTTACCCATTCCTCCACTCACCCGGTTCTCTCTCTCAGATCCCCACATCTCGCGCAGACACCCACGTCCCTTTTCTTCTTCTTCCTCTCACGTATTAACACTCAGAAAGAATCAGAACCCTCACAGAAGTTTTTCATTTTCCTTCTTCACCAAAAACTCCATAACTTCCTCCTTCCTCCACAAATCCAAATCCGAGACCACCGACGCGTTCGTCTCGTCGTCCTCTCTGAATCCAAACCCCTCTCCCCCACCTTCCGAGCCCATCCCTGCGTCGCTCCCGTGACAGCGTCGGTCGCCACCGCCGCGGCCCCCAGTGCGTCCGCACGCTCCGTGCGTGCACCCGTGCCCGTGTCCGAACTGAGCCGGGCTCAACTGAGCCGGCCCAAAACCATCCCAGAAACCCCAGGGAGCCTGAGCAGTTGTGTACGTATGCATATATATGCGTATATGTGTGAATGTATATATAAATATATATATATATATTATATTTGTGTATATGTGTATTTAAATATAAAAATATATTATATATATATATATATATATATATATATATATATATATATATATATATATATATATATATATAAAAATATATATATATATATATATATAAATATATATATATATATATATATATATATATATATATATATATATATATATATATACACACACATAAATACCCATATATATATATATATATATATATATATATATATATATATATATATATATATATATATATATATATATATCTATATATATATATATATATATATATAAATGTGTGTGTATATATATGTACATATATTCATGGGTATTTATGTGTGTATATATATATGTACATATATATACACACACATTTATATATATATATATATATATATATATATATATATATATATATATATATATATATATATATATATATTTTATATATAAAATATATATATATATATATATATATATATATATATATATATATATATATATATATATCGGAGAGGTGCAGCTGAACCAATTCCTCCGAGGCCCACATTATCAATCGCTCTGGGCCTACTGACGATGTAATGCCCCGCTCCGTACGAGGCATTTGGTTGGCTTATTGGATGGGATCAGAATATTGGCCCGTGACTTATGTTGGAAATCAGGAGAATTGAGACAGATGCAGTCTCTCTTAGCTGGCTAGACGGAATGGATATTGGAACGTGGCTCGCAGGTGGAGCTACGATTAGTAGAATTTTGGGTGAGTGGAACTGTCCTTCCTCCTCCTTACTCCTTCATGCTTAATAAATAAAGTATTGAAATGCTATGAATTGTCCCTAAATGTTCCATGTTATAGTTGCTGAATAATAGAGATGCCTATGTTGAGAATTATTGAAGTGTACAATACATTGAACTGTTAATGTGATTTGAGGCCTGAGAATGAATTGATAACATTGCCCCTTATGCTTAACACTGCTGGAACAAGTAGACACTTGAATAATGAGATGCCTTATGAATGATAGAATAAGAAATGAACTGGCTATGCTATCGAACCAATGAACTGAATGAAACACTAGAATCATGTACTATCTGTATAACTGTTGCAAGAATATGAAATGTTGCCTGTCCCTTATAAGAAATGAATGAATGAATAAATGTCCCTATGAAATGAATGAATGTTAAGTTCCTCTTAAGAAAGGAATGATATGAGATATATTGTAATGAAGCAATGAAATGAGAAATGATAAAGCTGGGATCGTTGAGATCACCAAATGAAATGATGGTAATGATGAAATGAATAAGTCATTGAATATGACTAATGATGCACTGTTGCCTTTACTGTCCTTAATATATTTTACCATGCATTTTTGTTCACAATCGAGTCGGACACGCATTCGCATGGTCATGGACAACTTGTATACAAGGTTTGAGTAATAATTTCCTCGAACGGTTCCTAGGGCCCTGGGGACCGATTCGGCCTAGGAGGAAATAATGATGAGTGCTATGGGAGCACGGATAAGGCGGGGTGGCATAGAGGCTCGCCACCTACTATGCTGACCGCATTATCTTAAAATGAAATAAAATGAGAAGAGTCCATATGGTTTAACAACACCAGTGACCATGTAGCCAGGATGCATGCTAATGAATGTTTTGTGCAGGCAGAGTAAGTATATCAGATAACCTGTAATTGATACAGGTACGAGGAGTCGGCTATCGGTAAGAAATCACATAATTGTGATATTGTATAAGTTGGTTTAACTTGCCTGCTTAACATGTTCCATTTAGTATGCTAGAAAGATGCCTTGCTATAATCATTGCTCAAACACAACATACATGCTAGGTGATGCTTGAAGGGAGAACTGTTATAACATGTTTAAAATGTTAATGTTAACGATGCCTCAATGATGCCTTTTCATGATAACACCTAGTGTGCCTTAATGATGCCTTTGTATGATAACACCAAGAATGATAAATGATATGTCCACATGAATGCTACTAGGAATATGTTTACATGCTTCACTCTGATTATTGCCCATGAACTGTAAACTGATGCTAGGCCCCAAATAGAAAGATCACTCTAATAAATGCATGCTTAAATGATAACCTAAATGTTGGTTTATGCGAGTGGGTTGGATTCTGCTCGCCAGTACATAGATGATGTACTGACCCACGTTTTGTGGGCAGGTGCTTGTGCTTGGAATGTTCTACATACGAAGTTTAGCTGGATTGGTCCCGCGGCATCGAAGATTTGTTGGGCGTACAGAAGCTCTCCTTGTACAAGATGATGTCTTCTGTTTATAAAGGGCATAATGTATGGAACATTGTAATCAGTTGTACCAGTGAGATTGTAAGCCAAGTCAGTGTATCGAGTTGTAATCCATTGTATCCAAATATCATATGTAAGCTGTATAGCATTGTTCAGTTGGTTTCCATTATAAAGTGAGATATGCTGTAATCATTGTACTTCAATACAAGTCTTGTACTCTTCTTCAATTATCAATAAAGAGAATGAAGTTCTATATATCTCTGTGTGGCTTCAAGTTACTCTTTTCTACGCTGCTATAATAAAGTGATGTGCCTCTATTCAATGAGAAAGATTGTCCTCATTAAATTCAATTTATCTGCTTCTGCCGCTGCGATGTGTTCCTATTTGAAGAATAATCGATTATGTACCATCTTTGCCTTGTACAAGTGCAATACCAGACTTGTACGGCATCACGCCCAAGCGAGGACGATCGATTCCAAGAGATAAAGTATGTGAATAAATGACTCTATGAATCGGGGCGTGACAAATTGGTATCAGAGCACGGCTTTACGTCCTTGGTCTCTTCTTTGGTTCGTTTCAAATCAAAGTTGCATCGATGATTGACCAAAGTTGCTTCCGCGATCACTCAACGTTGCTTCCGCGATTAAATCAAAGATTGCTTCCGTAATTATGTTGTTGTTGTTCTGTAATCATCCTATGTTGTTCGTGTCTGAAAGATCATTGACCCTCTTGGCTGCTCACTGGATGTTCCATACAATAAGTCTATATACATTGTGATGCCCCTAAATGAATGATTATTGTTGGTTTGGACACAAATAACCCAACAATGACTCGATGCCATAGTATGCTATATTGTGAATGCTGTTTAGAATGTGGGAATATAGAAAAGTGGCTGTGTATGCTGTAACAAGTTGAGAATTGCATGTGATGCAGAAAGATTTGGGAATGAATAATTGATGGATGAGTTCAGCAGAACTAGTGAGTTGACACATATGTGCTCGCTAGTACTTTCGAGACCTAAGAATGTTGGCTTGTGATATTGAGACCCCGAGATGTTGGCTAAGTGTTGTGACCATTATAGATCACGAATGTCTGGAATAGAATTGAGTTGGTATTGTTTAAGGATGGCTTCATTTCTGAGTGGTATATTGCATCTACCACCTCAGAACGAGATGTATGTTGACCCTTTCCATGGGATAACAGTGAGACTATCTGTGAGTACTGGGTAGTGCCAAGACTTAGCTGGGAGTCATGTATTGTGGCTAGATGACTCGAGTGTCCCTTGACGGTGATGTTATGTTAGATAGCGAGATTATCGAAAATTATGATCGGTGGTATGGTTAGAAATTGTTTAGTCGAGTGCTGACTCAGACTAGTAAGACCGTTAGTATGCTATGAGTAAATGGATTTGGCTAGAGAATTGTGGCTTAGAATATCTGAATGTTAATTTTGAATGGTTGGATGCAAATTAAATGTGGCTAATACAAAGTTGGTTGCGTAGCTGAAAGTTTTAGAAAATATTGTCGGTGAATCAAAAGAATATTAGAGATCTATGCTTTGACCCTAAGGTGTAATAGATGTTAATCCATCTTGATCACCAAAGGATAGTCGTTGCCTATGTACATGTATGCTGAGAAATTTAATGGGATTAGAAAAGTAACAAGTAGCCACCTTGAATATTTGTGTTGCATAGATGATGGTGAAGTGATACATAAATTGTCGGATTGAAAGGAATGAACTACTCGACCCTTGCTGCATAAGAATTAAGAATGCCCATAAGATAGTTTGATGATTGAGAAACGAATGGGAACGAGAAATTGCAAATGTGTTGGATAATGTCGGTATAAGTGATTGTTGGCTTATGACTTGGTGGTGTGACTCTGTCATACGGATCAAATAGTTTAATTCCATAGTTATGATGAGACTATCGGAATCGATGACCCTTGAATAGTTAACCTTGGTTTATGGATTCGTGTGGGTACAAAGGAATTGGAATAGTAATTGAATCATTGGAAATTTACTTGATGGATTATTAGAACGATGAGAATCGTATGACGGATTGGGAATTGACCGTAATATTGATAGAGCGATCTTAGTCGATTGTTGGGTAAGTCTAGAATGAGCCTCTGTGGGAATTATTTCCTTGAGGAAGACCCTGAATAGATAGACTTGACCCTAGCGACCAGTTGATGATTTACCAATTGCTGGCTTAGCCCAATTGGCGATTCATTATTCAGACTGAATTGATATCCATAGGTTTGAGTAGAGTTCCTTAGAACTGTCGGTTGCTTGTTGGCCCTAAGAAGCAGAAACTAGTATGACCCTAGTAGCCACCCACTCTAGGGGAGTCACCTGAATGATTAGGTATAGCTGTCGGTATAGCTAACCATTAAGACTGGACCGAATAATAGATGGCCGTTGGCGACCCATAGAATGACCTTGTGGCATTGAACGAGAGATGGTGATGAGTATGATCTAAGAATGATAAGTTGTAAGTATATGCTCCAATATGAACCTTAGAGATGTTTGACCCTTGAGGATTATGTGTCGGCCTATAGCGGGAAATAGAATCGTGGGATGAGACTTGATTTGTATGTATCGAATAGTAAATTATTATATGAGATAGAATTGACTGCTCATGACGGAAATGTTGGATAAATATCTATAGTCGGATAGCTGGGTTAACCTTGACTGTTGCATAGATTTATACCCTGACTCGGATAATCGATAGTTGGTGATATTGGATTGTGCCTTTTAGAAAAGATGAATTGCCTTGGTGAAAAATGTTGTTGGATTTGGGAAGGAAAATGATTGTTGTTGTGAACCCTGATATGATTGGCTCTAAGTTAGACCCTTGATCGAATGTTAGAAAATGTTATGCTTGGATGGAGATTGTCCCTGATGTTAAGTGGTGGCCTGGAAAATAGTGATTGTGGCAAAGTGAATAAAGTGATAAGTCAATTGAAAGGATACTAAGTCTGATCGGGAAAGAGAATTATATTGTGGCTGATCGAATCGTACTAACATGGAAGTTGGCTGAAGTACATATATTTTGGGGACGCCTAAAATATGTGTATGGATCCAGCCGAAGTGATTGGTTGCGACTGAGATAACATTATGGGAAGAATTTATCGCACTAGCACGGACTTTGGCTGAAATGCATATGTTTTGGGGACGCCTAAAATATGTGTATGGATCCAAACGAAGTGATATGTTGCGACTGAGATAAAAATGTAAGAGGAATGTTGGCGAATCAATGAGAAGTTACAAGTAATTGAAAAAGAGATAGACAGATCGAATCATTGATGGATTTAAATGGTACAGTTGGATAGATATTTTGAAATGACCGAGTGGGCTGAAATGAATATTGATTTGAAGCTGAATGAGTAAACTCATGGTGATTAAGTGAATCTTGTAGAAGACTTGTTTCCTTAAGTTTCGAGGACGAAACTTTTTCTGAGTGGTATGTTATGTAATGCCCCGCTCCGTACGAGGCATTTGGTTGGCTTATTGGATGGGATCAGAATATTGGCCCGTGACTTATGTTGGAAATCAGGAGAATTGAGACAGATGCAGTCTCTCTTAGCTGGCTAGACGGAATGGATATTGGAACGTGGCTCGCAGGTGGAGCTACGATTAGTAGAATTTTGGGTGAGTGGAACTGTCCTTCCTCCTCCTTACTCCTTCATGCTTAATAAATAAAGTATTGAAATGCTATGAATTGTCCCTAAATGTTCCATGTTATAGTTGCTGAATAATAGAGATGCCTATGTTGAGAATTATTGAAGTGTACAATACATTGAACTGTTAATGTGATTTGAGGCCTGAGAATGAATTGATAACATTGCCCCTTATGCTTAACACTGCTGGAACAAGTAGACACTTGAATAATGAGATGCCTTATGAATGATAGAATAAGAAATGAACTGGCTATGCTATCGAACCAATGAACTGAATGAAACACTAGAATCATGTACTATCTGTATAACTGTTGCAAGAATATGAAATGTTGCCTGTCCCTTATAAGAAATGAATGAATGAATAAATGTCCCTATGAAATGAATGAATGTTAAGTTCCTCTTAAGAAAGGAATGATATGAGATACATTGTAATGAAGCAATGAAATGAGAAATGATAAAGCTGGGATCGTTGAGATCACCAAATGAAATGATGGTAATGATGAAATGAATAAGTCATTGAATATGACTAATGATGCACTGTTGCCTTTACTGTCCTTAATATATTTTACCATGCATTTTTGTTCACAATCGAGTCGGACACGCATTCGCATGGTCATGGACAACTTGTATACAAGGTTTGAGTAATAATTTCCTCGAACGGTTCCTAGGGCCCTGGGGACCGATTCGGCCTAGGAGGAAATAATGATGAGTGCTATGGGAGCACGGATAAGGCGGGGTGGCATAGAGGCTCGCCACCTACTATGCTGACCGCATTATCTTAAAATGAAATGAAATGAGAAGAGTCCATATGGTTTAACAACACCAGTGACCATGTAGCCAGGATGCATGCTAATGAATGTTTTGTGCAGGCAGAGTAAGTATATCAGATAACCTGTAATTGATACAGGTACGAGGAGTCGGCTATCGGTAAGAAATCACATAATTGTGATATTGTATAAGTTGGTTTAACTTGCCTGCTTAACATGTTCCATTTAGTATGCTAGAAAGATGCCTTGCTATAATCATTGCTCAAACACAACATACATGCTAGGTGATGCTTGAAGGGAGAACTGTTATAACATGTTTAAAATGTTAATGTTAACGATGCCTCAATGATGCCTTTTCATGATAACACCTAGTGTGCCTTAATGATGCCTTTGCATGATAACACCAAGAATGATAAATGATATGTCCACATGAATGCTACTAGGAATATGTTTACATGCTTCACTCTGATTATTGCCCATGAACTGTAAACTGATGCTAGGCCCCAAATAGAAAGATCACTCTAATAAATGCATGCTTAAATGATAACCTAAATGTTGGTTTATGCGAGTGGGTTGGATTCTGCTCGCCAGTACATAGATGATGTACTGACCCACGTTTTGTGGGCAGGTGCTTGTGCTTGGAATGTTCTACACACGAAGTTTAGCTGGATTGGTCCCGCGGCATCGAAGATTTGTTGGGCGTACAGAAGCTCTCCTTGTACAAGATGATGTCTTCTGTTTATAAAGGGCATAATGTATGGAACATTGTAATCAGTTGTACCAGTGAGATTGTAAGCCAAGTCAGTGTATCGAGTTGTAATCCATTGTATCCAAATATCATATGTAAGCTGTATAGCATTGTTCAGTTGGTTTCCATTGTAAAGTGAGATATGCTGTAATCATTGTACTTCAATACAAGTCTTGTACTCTTCTTCAATTATCAATAAAGAGAATGAAGTTCTATATATCTCTGTGTGGCTTCAAGTTACTCTTTTCTACGCTGCTATAATAAAGTGATGTGCCTCTATTCAATGAGAAAGATTGTCCTCATTAAATTCAATTTATCTGCTTCTGCCGCTGCGATGTGTTCCTATTTGAAGAATAATCGATTATGTACCATCTTTGCCTTGTACAAGTGCAATACCAGACTTGTACGGCATCACGCCCAAGCGAGGACGATCGATTCCAAGAGATAAAGTATGTGAATAAATGACTCTATGAATCGGGGCGTGACAGACGAAGAGGTTTTTTTAGAGATCGTTGATCCTGGCACGCTTTTCGGTGCAAAGCGGGTCCAACGACGGACACCGTTTTGATCCAAAATTATCCTTTTGCCCCTGTGTCCAGAATTAGACTTAAGGACAGGCAATTCTAGCTAATTTGACTATTATAAGAACGTTGGTAATATTTATTTTAGCATCTGGAGACTTTTTGCATGTGTTCACTTTAGTGACTCATCTGATGTGGTTGTACTATCGGTTTCTCCAGCTAAGGACCTCAGGCAAGTACACTTTCTGTTTGCTTTCGATTCATAGTAGTCTTTTCATTTCATGTCTATACATATATCTTGCTGCTTGTTGAAATGCTCGTCACACGGAGTAGTCGGGAGGGAAAATATCTTAGTAGACATGTGGACTGCCCAGAACTATCCCATGAGTCTATTCATGAATAATAGCAGCTGCACACGACCCGTACAGGGTACCAGATTTACCCTCTAGCCGTTCACATGTCGAAACAGATATTTCACACTACCTAGGTAGATATCTTTTATTTATTTTTCCTTTTCTTCTCCATCGGGCTATGTCATCTGTACTTTCCAGTTTTCATATCTCATATGTTATTTTCATGTCTTGTTAACTCTATTATATTTTCGTATTGTCGTCGTTTTGTGTACTTGTTCCATTCCTGACTGAAAACCATCAATTTTTAGGTTAGCTGTGGCTTTACTTAGCTTGGGAGATTCGGATGTACATGCAGACAGAAACCTAGAAATAGATAGCAGTTGTTTCAATTTCATTAATTATAAAATCTTGTATTTTCTTTAATTATAAATGTTGTAACAAATTTAGAAATGTGAATGAGCAGCAACTGTTATATTTTGAGCATTTATTTCTTGCGGGCTTGACAGCGTTCTACCGCCGACTCTGCGGCGTAGGCTGGCTTGGACACGTCTCGTATCCGAAAAAACGGTTGTGGGTCGTGACAAGTTTTTATGGCGGCCCATGCAGGTCTGTTTTCGCAAAAGATTGCGAACTCGTGATGGTACTTAAGTTAGTCGTACCATTGCGAGCCTGTGCTCAGGAAATGCTCATTCACAATTAGGATTGAAATGATTTAGGAGGATAACTAGGATCAGGGTCCCTATTATTTTGACTAATTGGGTAGTTAAGATTTGTCTGATAAGTCATGCCACTTAGATTCAGAATTGTTAAATTTAGGTAGCTTGTCAGATCTTTACAGAAACACTATTACTCTTTATATGACGACATGATCCAATATGGGTATACTATTCACTTGGTAAGCTAGGGTTTCCTGGAATTAAGGCTTTAGTTTTGATAAACTGTTCAATTTTCTTATTTAGATATAAACCTTATATCGTAAGTTAGGATTTCCTGTTTTAAAATCCTATTTTGTTGTAAAGAATTAGTTTATAATTTCTGATCCTGCTAATCATATACAAACCTCGAGGTAGATTGATTCGAGATTTTCCCTCAACCATTAAAATGCATATGAAATAGATACTAGAATGTTTGTATTTTTTCGTCTTTAGTTATTTCCTCCATGTTAAATCTTTATTTTAAATGTTGTGACTGATAGGACAAATATCTACGCTCTATTTTTAGTCAACTTGTTTGAATCTCTAGAAGATCATGAATTTTTACGGATATAGTTAAAAGAATGTTAGTTAACTAATAATGGTTAGACAGCAGCGCACTGTCGTCAATTATTGGAGAGTAGAGAATGTGGGTTCACTGCAGCCAGCAGCGCACTGGCGAGGCACAACCCATAGAATTGAAATTCTTTCGAAGAATAATAGTTTATGGAGCATTGCTAAAACTATGTCCTAGTTGACCTCTTTAGATCTTAGATACTCTTGTGTCAATGTAGGGTAGAGTAATTGATAGCCTATCACAATTGAATCACGGAACCAATAGTTTTACCACAGCCAGAGTATACGGGCGAGGCCTAATTCTCGGTGAAATGACTTCAGACGTGATTACAAGTTTAGGATACTATAGAGGGTAGGAAAATGTCCTGAGTTTTCCATAAGATCCAAAGCCAAAACTAGTGAAGGATTCTGTAAGATTAGGTAGCATGTCTCCCAACCTAGGATTCCGTGGACCTTATGATCTATTAACGAGGTAATTGACTGATACTAATCGTCTTACCAAGAATATAGAATTCAGAAGTCCATAACCCATTAGTCGACCCAGGCCTTAAGGATCAGAAGATAGTAGGATGACTGTATAGGCAAGAACACCATGTAAGAATTTGATTCTCTCAAAACTCGAACTACTTATTCCCCCTTTCAAAAAAAATCTCGCCTACTTATATTTTGACTATCTTGACCAATGCTGCTATTACAGCCTAGTTTTGCAAGCTTACTCTTATATCAAGCTTGATTCGAGGCATATGTTTATTGGGGACGCCCGCTAACATATTGTCTAATCAGAATCATTGTATTACGGTCTGATCAAGCATGATACATTTGGTTCGCTCTTCATTTAATTACCCTACGTGGATTGAGATATAGAGGTATCTTGGATCTCACCCGCGACTGTATTGACAATTTCTTTTGAATTATACATCTGCCCTTGAATCACGTAATTGTATTCGATGATATCTTTCTTGAACTCCTTATTGCTTTTGTCTTTCACTAATTGGAAAGACGAACGCTCGTATTTGATAGATAGAGAGTATCCACGTGGCTATGATAGTTGTATATACAAGTGCAGCTACCATCGGCCAGCCCTATTACTGGAACCTTGCCTTGAGTTACTCGTCCTTCCTTCGACCCTAAACCTACTATCCTAATCTTCTAGTCCTTGGAATCCGAGCATGATTAGGATCTTTTCCTTGATCAAATGCCAACCTAGGAGACTATCTATTCTCAAGAGACCAATTGTTGTGAGCCTCAAATTATTTGTTTGAAGCTCTCTTTAACTAGAACCCTTGTAACAATAGTCTGGCAGGTTTGACACCAATAGAAATTCATGACTCAGTTGTTAGGAATCTTTTTGCCTTAGAGTTGGTTACCCCATCGATAACTCTTGTATACTATGGACGAGTAGATCATTCTATTTTATCGACCGTATGTCATTGTATACACTCATTCTCCATTCATTACAGAATGATCCTTGACTTGACTTGTAACTACCGTATCCCGTTACGCCGTGCCTTATTCTTTATTAACAAGAGTTGAGGTACAATATCCGGACTTTAAAAATTTTTTAACCTCATTATTCCTAAAATAATACCCTAGCTTCTAAGGTGGGTAGACTGTAAGCCTCCTAAAATTTTTGGAATATACAAGGACTTCCGATATTAGAATAACTTCCATAGGCTGATAATTAGTGCCCCAGAGACTTCCACTTTTCATTTAGATCATTTTGTGTCCCCGACCGTGTCATTAATATTCGGAGCATGAGACTAGCTGTTACTGTCATGCCCCGCTCCCGTAGGAGTGATCGTCCTCGCTAAGGCGTGATGCCGCACGAGCCTAGATTGTACTCGTGCAAGACAGTTCCATAACGGCCGATTACATCGGCGGCGACGGGGTCGTCACACAGAAGTCCGAAGCAGATGTATTGAACATTGCAGCGGAATTTTAAACAAGAACACATGAACACAAGTCATTCAAAAGAAACTCTTTTATTGATATTGAATACAAGATTACATTTGTGGGCGCAAGGCCAAATTACAAGTCTCTCGTGCTCACTTTTCTCTCATTTTCAAGTCACTCTGCTCTCTCTCATCTCTCGATACAATACTTGAATCCAGCGAAAGCTTCGAAAGGCGATGTCCATACATTATGCCCTGTATAGGTCTTCAGATCACACGGCCGCACACTTCGACTCGCCAAGGAACTCCGTGCCTCGACGCATCCAAGCAAGCTCCGTACCACGAGCTTCTACCTGTGCCTGCATATGAAACACTGTGTGGGTGTCAGTACCACTGTACTGGTGGAGTGAGCTTCTCGCCCACCCATACATAACCGACACGTTTCATTTACTTTGTGCAGCTTACCCCTTTCAATTGTCTTTCTAGTCTTGCCTTAGGATGCATTTTAAACAAGACGTCTCGGTCTATACTTAGCGATGCAACGATAAGGTCGTGCAACGACGAGATCGTGCTATAATGCCAAGGTGTGTTTCGATCGAGGCAGTGCCTCATCGCTTAGGTACTTGACCAAACTTGAACTCGGGACGGCAGGATCGTGCCATACTCTATTTGCGACTTAGACATATTCGAGACGGTGCTACGCCGAGGAGCAACTTACGCGAACTCGGCCGTGCCAAGACCTTTACTTAAACTTTAGCGCCACTAAACTAATTCTCGTGCCAACGATTCAAGTGCCAAGGACGGCAATGGGATGACTTGTGCAGGCCGTGCCTCTAGACCTTTCTTAGACTTGTCTGTGCTTCAAGATGATGCCACGCCTCGCAAGTTATCAAGACTTTATCGTGCTACCGCCTTGCGACCTTCCTGTTAGACCCAATTGCTAACTTAGACAAGACTTGTGGACCATAGTATCACTTTCATGAACATCCCGATGCCATCTATTGTGCCAAGCACGGTGCCTATGCTACAGTCCAATCTTAGGCCCAGATATTATGTTCCCAACTAGACAAGCATTCAAGTTCTAGACTCAATCCAAAGGCATACATGCGGTGTGCCGCTATCTGCCGACACATCTACATGAGGTGGTCACTAGCAATTTCAAGCTATCCTGGACTGGCTCGTGGGATATCGGTCACGTCCCTACACGGGTAGCTAGCCCGGAGGCGCCGAAGTCTCCCATACGGTTATCCAGCATCCTACATTGAGCCACACTCGCTTCTCCCGGGCCGAATGATCCCAGCGCTCCGGTGATCATTCGAGAAGACTACACCTTATCGACAAGTTATCCAATGACCATGCATACTCGATCTATCCAGTCTATCTAGTCCTTTCTTAACATGACCATGCATTCCTTCTCTCTATCAAGACTTAGCGAGACTCCCAAGCCAGGGGACCGATCTCGTGTGCGGGACATATCAGGACTTAACGAGACTCCCAAGCCAGGGGACCGATCTCGTGTGCGGGACATATCAAGACTTAGCGAGACTCCCAAGTAGCGGGATCGATCTCGGCGACAACCAGTCGCATGGACTTACTTTGTTCGTGGCAAGCTTTTAACTAAAACGACCGTAACTCGTGCCTTAGACAGACCTGGTTCTATAGGCGACGCTAACGCTCAAGTCATATACTTATACAACGAGCCTTGTTCTCAAGGAACTACGCAACTTGACAACCGCAGATAGAGCGAGACAGTGCTAGAAATGGCTTCGATAGCCCAGCACAACTCTTGTCTAACTTATTCGGACAATGACTCGATGAGTAAAGGCTACGCCAAGATTCGCCTCGAGGGAACGTGCTAGACACGGGGTCGACATTGAACAACCAACTGCTGGGTGTCTAGACTTAGCCAAGGAGCCGTACGAGACGACTTAACTTACGGGACGTACGAAGGCTATGCCAAGCCTTGCGGGACAGGACCGTGCATGCTTTATTAGGCATACATGCGGGCGACGCCTATGACTTAGGCTGATTTGAGTATCGGGGCAACATGACGGGACCGTGCATGCTTTAGCAAGCATTCACGCAGGCGACGCCTATGACTTAGGCTATTTCAAGTAACGGGGCAACTTAACAACTTAAGCCAATGTCCTTCTCCCAAGCCACGGGATCTAAGGATTAGAGTGTCATTTGAAAGCACGCTGAGCCGACTTCTATGAAGACCGTGGGACCATTTTCCATGTTCTAGGACATTCCGACCCAACGGGATTATTCCCTTAGCTATGTTGATACGTAGCTTTTATATTAGCCTATACTTGTGCAAGTTGAAAACACGCGCATTATTAAGTGAAGGCTAAGATGAGGCAAGTTCACCGAAACTACCCTACCTGTGCGAGGAGTCGCCTCGGACGAGCGAGCCTTCGAGCAGCCGTCGCAAGGCTAAGTTCCAACGCCGTCGGCGTTTCGATTCCACCGATTGACTTTGCGGGACGGGGCACTACAACATAAACCACTCAGAACAAGTCTCGTCCTTGAGACTTTCCTGAAGAAAAGCCATCCTACCATTTCTATGGCCAAGACTTATTCGTACACATTTCGCCTACGCGTTTCTTCGATTCCGAGCCACGCTCGTACTATTATCAAGTTTTCCTTAAACTCGATTCCAAGTTCTCGACACTCTTCCATTCCCCAAGTCTCATTTTGACTCAACGTATCACTTGGCTGGATCGTGCACGCATTCCAGGCGTCCCAAGATACATGCATTCAGCCAAGCCGCATAATAGAGAATTTGTCATTCTCACTCGAGTCGCATCGTGCACATACCCAGGCGTCCCTGAAATATATGCATGTCAGCCGAGTCTCGTGAGTATGGTTTCCTACGTTCGTGATTCATGCTATCCATTTAAACCAATCCTCAAGATCAATCCTTTGATTGATAACTCTTGCAACAGGGACGTTTCACCTAACCGCTAGGCCAATCTTTGCGAGGCTAAGTCAATGTCAGGATTGGAATCATAGTTCCCTAACAATAATGCCAACACTGACCCCAATCCTAGGGTCAAACCAAAGTCGATAGTACGGGAATTTCTACCCAAGCTCGCGTCACTCAGATTTCTAAACATCGAGCACGATCACCTATTCGCATCAATGCATGCGTTACACATATTCGATTTTATCCAAATCACCAACTCTAACCAATTCGTGTATTCGATCACGAGATCGTCTATCTTTGACAATACGCGGCGTCCCAATCTTATGCGAGTCCGATTATCCACGGCGGTTCATGAATCACCATGCAACGCTCCCGCGAAATAATCATTCTCATCGGGGCGTAACTCTTGTTTGAGTTTTAGACTAACTCATTCTCGACACACGAATTAGACCTACTCAATCCTCAATTCAACCGTCAAACACGCTGATTCATTCTCGAGTCTACCTTCGCGTCAAACCACAAGTCGAAGCAATCAGATTGCCACGCTATCCAAGTTCAATCACTCCCGCTGTATGAATCACCAAACCAGTGCTCACGCGGAGTGATCGTCTCAAATCGGCGCGACGCATGTGTGAGGCTGGAGTTACGCTCGCATAAGACAAGAATGTCGAAGTTGTGGTTATCGACGAAGCAAATCCAAACATTTCTATTTCATCCAAGTCAAGATTTCAATTTTGATAGTTCGACCGTCATTCATTCAACCAGAAAATCCTCGAGCCAAGTTTTATCTTTTCCTCAACACATTTCAATATCCCGAGTATAGCATCCATCGGAACAATGACATTTGCACGATCGTCATTCGCCGAGTCAGAGTACCCTCGAGTTATCGCATATCGATCTTTGATACGCCTCAATACCATCGACGATATGCGTAACCTGATGATCTTCCTTTGCAACCAATTTCGAGTCGTACGTTGATGCTATTGTCCGAACTGGATATACCACAATTTCCTCGATATTCAAGATCAAGTTCGATCGCTATTCCTCAAGCTCGTTTCAAGAAAGTTGTTCGAACTCAAGTCACATTTCATTTGCATCAATCCGATATCGTACGCACGATCCTCTAAGTTTTCTCGATCAAGACTATTCATTTTCATTCATCGTTCCGAATCACTTCGATATCGTTTTCTAACTCGCATTGCCTATTCGCAAGTCGTCCGAACGAGATGCTCGTTCGGGACATTCGAAGTCACGACAAACTAAGCGTGACGCGTTCTAAGGCTTTGCGCGATCGCATCGCCTCGCCGACATACTCGTAATCCTCAATATTTGCTCGAATGATTTCCAAGAAAATCTATACACCACTCGGATTTGAGCCATACGATCTAGTCCTCAATTACGTTCGCATCATTTGCTAAGACATCCTTCAGATTCGTTCGACGAATCTCTAGCGTAATCGCTCCCATTGTATCGACGCGCTAGGTCGATCGCACTATTCCTCCAAAATCCAAGTCAATCCTCCGTGTACGCCTAAGCGTTAACTCGATAGCGTTCCTATCGATAGATACTTTAAATGTAGCTTCGCTCCCGACCGAGCGATACTTGATATCGCTCGCAACTCGTCTGCACCAAAAGTCGAGGTGCGCGATACGCGACGCAACTTAGCCAAAAGGCCGTACGCATGGCTATCCCGTACGGACTATATTCGAGTTTGCACGCTCAATTGCTAGGGTCAACGCATGACTAGTTAGGCACGCACGCGACATGTTAACTTAGTATGTTTTTCTATCGAGTTATGTTTAACATCGTTCGGCACAAAGTCCTACCAATGAGTCCGGCAACGGCCTATCGATGCGTTCGAGCGAACGCATGTACGAGATTTCGAAAATATTTAGACTTATTGTATGGACATGCCGAGGGACATTTGAGAGAGAGCGCACACTTTTTTTTCCCAACAACGAGCTTTCAAAACTGAGAATTTCGACGTGAAGTCCAAGGACGTAAAGCCGTGCTCTGATATCATTTTGTCACGCCCCGCTTCCGTAGGAGCGATCGTCCTCGCTAAGGCGTGATGCCGTACGAGCCTAGATTGTGCTCGTGCAAGGCAGTTCCATAACGGCCGATTATATCGGCGGAGACGGGATCGTCGCACAGAAGTCCCAAGCAGATACATTGAACATTGCAGCAGAATTTTAAACAAGAACACATGAACACAAGTCATTCAAAGAAACTCTTTTATTGATATTGAATACAAGATTACATTTGTGGGCGCAAGGCCAAATTACAAGTCTCTCGTGCTCACTTTTCTCTCATTTTCAAGTCACTCTGCTCTCTCTCATCTCTCGATACAATACTTGAATCCAGCGAAAGCTTCGGAAGGCGATGTCCATACATTATCCCCTGTATAAGTCTTCAGATCATACGGCCGTACGCTTCGACTCGCCAAGGAACTCCGTGCCTCGACGCATCCAAGCGAGCTCCGCACCACGAGCTTCTGCCTGTGCCTGCACATGAAACACTGTGTGGGTGTCAGTACCACTGTACTGGTGGAGTGAGCTTCTCGCCCACCCATACATAACCGACACGTTTCATTTACTTTGTGCAGCTTACCCCTTTCAATTGTCTTTCTAGTCTTGCCTTAGGATGCATTTTAAACAAGACGTCTCGGTCTATAGTTAGCGATGCAACGACAAGGTCGTGCAACGACGAGGTCGTGCTATAATGCCAAGGTGTGTTTCGATCGAGACAGTGCGTCATCGCTTAGGTACTTGACCAAACTTGAACTCGGGACGGCAGGGTCGTGCCATACTCTATTTGCGACTTAGACATATTCGAGACGGTGCTACGCCGAGGAGCAATTTACGCGAACTCGGCCGTGCCAAGACCTTTACTTAAACTTTAGCGCCACTAGACTAATTCTCGTGCCAACGATTCAAGTGCCAAGGACGACAATGGGAAGACTCGTGCAGGCCGTGCCTCTAGACCTTTCTTAGACTTGTCTGTGCTTCAAGATGAGGCCACGCCTCGCAAGTTATCAAGACTTTATCGTGCTACCGCCTTGCGGCCTTCCTGTTAGACCCAATTGCTAACTTAGACAAGACTTGTGGACCATAGTATCACTTTCATGAACATCCCGACGCCATCTATCGTGCCAAGCACGGTGCCTATGCTACAGCCCAATCTTAGGCCCAGACATTGTGTTCCCGACTAGACAAGCATTCAAGTTCTAGACTCAATCCAAAGGCATACACGCGGTGTGCCGCTATCTGCCGACACATCTACATGAGGTGGTCACTAGCAATTTCAAGCTATTCTGGACTGGCTCATGGGATATCGGTCACGTCCCTACACGGATAGCTAGCCCGGAGGTGCCGAAGTCTCCCATGCGGTTATCCAGCATCCTACTTTGAGCCACACTTGCTTCTCCCGGGCCGAATGATCCCAGCGCCCCGGTGATCATTCGAGAAGACTACACCTTATCGACAAGTTGCCCAACGACCATGCATACTCGATCTATCCAGTCTATCCAGTCCTTTCTTAACATGACCATGCATTCCTTCTTTCTATCAAGACTTAGCGAGACTCCCAAGCCAGGGGACCGATCTCGTGTGCGGGACATATTAGGACTTAACGAGACTCCCAAGCCAGGGGACCGATCTCGTGTGCGGGACATATCAAGACTTAGCGAGACTCCCAAGTAGCGGGATCGATCTCGGCGACAACCAGTCGCGTGGACTTACTTTGTTCGTGGCAAGCTTTTAACTAAACCGACCGTAACTCGTGCCTTAGACAGACCTGGTTCTATAGGCGACGCTAACGCTCAAGTCATATACTTATACAACGAGCCTTGTTCTTAAGGAACTACACAACTTGACAACCGCAGATAGAGCGGGACAGTGCTAGAAATGGCTTCGATAGCCCAGCACAACTCTTGTCTAACTTATTCGGGCAATGAATCGATGAGTAAAGGCTACGCCAAGATTTGCCTCGAGGGAACGTGCTAGGCACGGGGTCGACATTGAACAACCAACTGCTGGGTGTCTAGACTTAGCCAAGGAGCCGTGCGAGACGACTTAACTTACGGGACGTACGAAGGCTATGACAAGCCTTGCGGGACAGGACCGTGCATGCTTTATTAGGCATACATGCGGGCGACGCCTATGACTTAGGCTGATTTGAGTATCGGGGCAACATGACGGGACCGTGCATGCTTTAGCAAGCATTCACGCAGGCGACGCCTATGACTTAGGCTATTTCAAGTGTCGGGGCAACTTAACAACTTAAGCCAACGTCCTTCTCCCAAGCCACGGGATCGAAGGATTAGAGTGTCATTTGAAAGCACGCTGAGCCGACTTCTATGAAGACTGTGGGACCATTTTCCATGTTCTAGGACATTCCGACCCAACGGGATTATTCCCTTAGCTATGTTGATGCGTAGCTTTTATATTAGCCTACTTGTGCAAGTTGAAAACACGCGCATTATTAAGTAAAGGCTAAGATGAGGCAAGTTCACCGAAACTATCCCACCTGTGCGAGGAGTCGCCTCGGACGAGCGAGCCTTCGAGCAGCCGTCGCAAGGCTAAGTTCCAACGCCGTCGGCGTTTCGATTCCACCGATTGACTTTGCGGGACGGGGCACTACAGTTACCTTCCAACAAATTTTACATGCAAGATCTAGACGAGTCCACCTTCACTAGGTACATCATGTCCCACTCAAGTTCGTCCCTTGTACTCTATTCTCGTGGTACGACTTTCAGGACAAAAGGACTAGCTATAAACCTTACCACAATACTGGTATACTTCTCGACTCCCATTAGAGCCTCAACATTGACTCAGTACATTCGACCCAATATTTGGTTGTGATCTATTCGAAGCCTACTACGCACATGCCACTAGCGTGCCACCCAATTGAGGCCTCATGTGCTACTTAAACACAAAAATCACTGAAGGCGCATTTTAGTTTTATGGACCTAGCTAACCAATCCGACTAGCAACTAGCTCAATCACTTGGAAGGAATCCTATTCTAGGTTACCCTAACCTAGTAGACATAGTTTTATCATAGGGATCTTGTCCAGCCAATATAGATTGAAATCTAAGGTTCATCCAACCAACGAGTGATGTCCAAGTAGGGAACCCATTATGACCCAGTAAAACCCATCCATACATACCACCATACCCAGACTATAAAATCGAACTATTTGAAATAGGTCCCTATACCCATTATGTAGTCTCCACCTCTTAGGATGTGATGTCATTCGTAGCCTTTATTCCATCTGCCTAGAAGCCGCGATACGATCTAGTATTACATTTATATCCCTTGCTCGTGTGTTTAAATAACCACGGGAAAGATCGCAATCTTGATTTCTCAAATTTCGTTCTATTTTGGAACCTTGTTTAGATTAATTTTGAGAACGGAATTTCCGTGTTGTACGGATTGCAAGCTCCTCTCTAAGAAATAAGGGTTCTTCGATTTAGCAAGTGACTGGACTAGAATAGCCCAAATCTAGCAAATAGGTAAATGGTTCGTAAACTTTATCTCTATCTGCACCATTGGATACTCTCTACCGCCTTTGAAACTTCATATTTGCTCTTGATTATTCTTATCTTCATGTCCTTTCTATTTCGGAGCGAAGAATGGTCATGCTTATTAGAGTTTATCAACATTTCTTAGCTACTTGTGTAAGTTTGTTGCTTGTTAAATCTTGGGTTGCTTGATAGATACGAGAGGAATATAGATGCCTCATGCAGTAGATATCTATTGGTAGGATTATTGGCAATTAGTTACAAGATTATAAGTTTTAGTTTTGATTGAGTAGTGTGATCAAAGGTGGGTAGAAGACCTCAAGAATTCGGAGTTATAAAATGGCTAGAGAAGGTTATAAAATATTTTGAGGAATTAAAATTTAAGGAGATTAAGGTTAAAGTAGACTGTCATCTTGAATTTTAAAAATAATTACGAATAAGAATTTCGAGGACAAAATTATTTTTAAGGTGGGTAGATTTGTAGCTCCCATTCCCAAATTTTTAAAATATTTTATTATTATTATTATTATTATCAATGTTATTGTGGTTACTATTATATAATATTATTTTATTATTATTGGATATATTATCTTCGTTAATATATATATATATATATATATATATATATATATATATATATATATATATATATATATATATATATATATATATTATCTTCGTTAATATATATATATATATATAAATATATATATATATATATATATATATATATATATATATATATATATATATATATATAAAATATATATATATATATATATATATATATATATATATATATATGAATATTAGTATAATAATATCCATAAAATCTAATTAAAATACCAGTATTATCTATTCCTAGATTAGGGTAAATATATATATATATATATAATTTATATATATATATATATATATATATATATATATATATATATATTTTTTTTTTTTTATATATACACATATATATATATATATATATATATATATATATATATATATATATATATATATATATATATATATATATATATTTATATATATATATATATATATATATATATATATATATATATATATATATATATATATATATATATATATATATATTTAAAATATATATATATATTTTTATATGTGTATATAAAAAAATATATATATATATTTTTATATATATATATTTTTTACATGTGTATATATTTTCTTTATTGATATGTGTATATAATATATATATATATATATATATATATATATATATATATATATATATATATATATATATATATATATATATATATATATATGTATGTATATATTTATAAATATATGATATAGATATGTATTAACCAGATGCATATAAAAATATATATATATGAATACATACATGTGTATATATAAATAAATATATATATTTATATACTACTTGCATTAAGTAATAACCTAAAACCCATACTTTTCGTTTGAATCCCAGCCCGGTTTAAGTCCCACAGGCCAACCCAAACAGAGCTATCACGACCCGCACCCACTGTGAGGGTACGAGTACGTAACAACGCCCAGCCTACGCCGCAGTGTCGGCGGTAGAAAGCTATCCTAGGTCACAATATCTAACAATATAAAGCTAAGCAGTTTATACTCCCCGAATGGGGGTGACATAGCAGAATGTAAACTCAATCACATCTAAGGTAGAGCATAATGGAAGATAGATAAAACATGAAATCCAGAAAAGATACCGCAGATAGCAGTCTAAGTGTCTAAGATACACAAACCCAGAAATACATCTCAAAGCTCAAATACAGTAATCCATAAATACAACTCAAGACAACTGAGAACAAGCTATAAGCAGAACCCTAGCTATCTATACAACCTCTACTGTGTCTTCTCTAGGCTAGCAGGCAACCTCCAGGCTATCTGTAAAATTTATCAACAGGTCCAGTCAGGACAGGAGCGAGCACAATACATCTCAACAGTTCATAGCAGGTTAGAAAATATAATCATGCAGTAAAGTAAGATATAGATACTGAAGAAATGCAGTATGTAAACAGAGAGAGATAACTGTAATAGAAATATCTACTATAAGTAAAGAGCTACTAGTGACTAGTGATTTAGAGTACAAAGTCGACATGTGAACGGCTTGATTTGCACATGGCTATACTAAAGAGGCGTACATGGCTATTCTACTTTGGAATTGTTCACATGGCTATTTATACTCTCCCGTACCCCCAATCAGTACACAAGGATCCAACCAGGTTATATTATGATTTTATATAACGACCCCCGAAGGGTGGTACATAGTAGTTCCATAAATGGGGATTCTGGGAAACCCAATAAATGGGATAAGGATTCAAAGAAGACTCTGTGATCATAATAGTATATGTCACAAGTGATCAAAGAACCAAAGAAGCATAGTGATACGCCATGTAAGTAAAACGCACAAAATATAGAGTACCCGATGCTCCCTGAAGGGATAACATCTCAAGAAGGGATCCATATAGTACTAATCCGTATGACCAACGTGACAGTATCAAGTAAAGTAGTTTAATGCAGAAAAATAATTCTAAACAGGATATGAAATAATCAGAGAATGTACTCGCCTGGTATCTGAGTGTCCAATATGAAAGTACTATCCGAGGAGTGGAGTCTGGCTCCTAATCAGAACAGCACAAGTCACAACAAGTCTAAAATGATAAAATGAAGTTCTACTATGCACTCTACATGAGTCTAGGTCAATCTAGGCCAAAGTCAACTCTTGGTCAACTCTGGTCAACCCTAGAAGTCAAACTTGGTCAACTATGGTCAAACTAGGTCTAACAAGTCTAAACTAGGTCAAACAAGTCATTCTAGGCTAATCAAGTCTATACTAGTCTATTACAACATAAAGCCAACCCAACATCACACAACCTACATTGCATGCCTTTAGGCCTACATATGGAGACCATACTTGGCTATATGCCACTACCTATAATACATTAGGCAATCAATATTACATAGAGACATACATTTTTATATACTTTACATTAGGTTATAAATTATATTCATTAGGAACCATCACACATATACATATATATATATATATATATATATATATATATATATATATATATATATATATATATATATATATATATATATATATATGCTCAAACATCTATACATATAGGTATACATATATTATATATCTATATTAACTATATGCATATACATTACACATATAGCTATACACATATAATATATACTCATGCATACGTATATATAGAGAGAGAGAGAGGAGACATGAGTGTGTGTGCAATGTGTGAAGAGTGACAATGAACTTAGCTAGGGGTGTGTGTGTGTGTGTGTGAAAACTGTAAAAACAGTGAGGGTGTGTATGTGTGTGTCAAGGACTGTGTGTGTGTGTCATTGAGTGAGGGATGTGTGTGTGTGTGTGTGTTGAGAGTGAGTGAGGAACACATTAGTGGCTGTGTTAGGAAGTGAGGGATGTGTCAGTGAAGTGAGTGAGAGAGGGACAGTCAGTTCAGCTAACAGGGCAAGAAAGGAAAACCAATTCATGGCAAAACAAATCCCAGGTTTAGAAATAAGGAACATGCTCAACAGTTCACATGAAAACTGAACCCAGTTTTCAGTCCTACTCAAAAGCCACATTTCGAAATCAACCTTTCACCAAACAACCCAAAATTTGACACACAACTAGATCAAGTATAGGAGAATAAATTTAGGGACTCAAAACCAACATTTAACAGCATTAAATAGATTTAATCAACTGTCCAAACTCAATTTCAAAACTGGAAATTAATAGAAAATACATGTATCAGTAAATTGGGGGTAAATGAGAATTTGAAATTAAAATCAAACTAATATATGAAACTATGGGTTGGTAATGAACATACACATTGTGTATATGTCAAACAATGAGTTTGTGTCCACCAAAGTGGACACAAACGTGTCCAATCGAATTAACACTCAAAATAGGCCAATCATCGTGCACGTGTTCACTGTGTTCGTGGACACAACACGACACGAATTAAGACACGTGCTCGTGCACACGTGTACGCCCACACTAGGGCTACACACTCGTGTCAATACGAGGTGTCCACACTGTGTTTAGACACGACACGAAGGCCATATCTGTGCCCAAAATCCACGTGAACTGTGTCAGTGTAAACCCAGTGCGGGCCCAATTACGTGTCCGACACAAAACGTGGTGCTCTGAAATTTTGGAGGAGTGTGCGCAGATACTGCCCCCGTGTCCATGCCAAATTTGGCGTGTCCAAGTGCTGTGTGCAAAGAGCAAAAGCCTCCGAGTGGCAGGACAGCGTGCACAGCCTGCATGCGCGCGTGCACCCGCGTGTGCACGTGTCGAATCCGATACGACCCGACTTAGTGACACCCCCAGTCAATAAGAAAACGATAAACGACATCAAAATACAAATTCCTATTCATTTAGTTTCTAAAAAAATAGATCGAAATGCCCATTAGGGCATTTCATCAAACAGTTGAACAAGGACACTGATACGCGTCCAAATAGGACACGAATTGGACTCAAATTCTAGGGTTTCCTATTCCTACAGTTAGGTTAGGCCTAGGGCTCCCTAGATATGCAATAAAATCAGGATTTCATGGTGTAGATTGAAAGTTACCTCTATGTATCAAAATTCCCAAAAAGCTCTAAAGAGAGGTGTTCCTCTTGATGGTCAAATTTCTCCAAATTGATTTGAATCTGGGAATAACATGTAACAACAGCAAGAACACTTCATTTAAAACCTATTGTAATTTGTTTGAGGAAAAATGGAGCTAAAATGGAATTTCTAGGGATTTTAGAAGTTGAGAAATTACCTCTTTCTAAAGCTTGTTCTTCCTTAGAGGCTAGCCCTAATTTCTAAGAGAATATTTATAAGGGGGGAATCCCTAGGATGGGTTAAGTGGCTGGACAAATAATGTTAGGGTTAGGGTTGGGCATTTGGCTAATGGGATTTGGGCTTAGTCATAAAACAATGTCTCAAAAATTACAAGTTATGACTTGTGGTCAAAATCTTTCTATTATAATCTCTATATTCCTAATTGATTTCACTAACTAGAGTATGGTTAACTTAACTTAACCTAGGGTCTCATATCTAGCCAAGTCCAACTCAACTAGGGTTAGGTCACAAAGTCAAAGCTAGTCAAAGTCAACCCTCAATCAAACAATTCCAAAATAATTTTTAAAAATTCCCATAAATTCAAATAAATTCTAATAACCCCAAAAATAACAAAAATACCCTCAAACTAGAAATGATAAACAAAATACCCTAATCACATGGCTAGGCTCTAAGTCAACCAGTCTCCAAGGTTATACTATTAAAATAATCACCAAAAATTATATCATAATTTAAATATCATTATTAAAAGGCTAAATTTACAAAATTTCAAATTACCCTCAACTAGAAAACTGGGTGTTACAAGAGCCGGGCTCAGCTGAGCCGGCCCAAAACCATTCCAGAAACCCCAGGGAGCCCGAGCAGTTGTGTACGTATGCATATATATACGTATATGTGTGAATGTATATATAAATATATATATTGTATTTGTGTATATGTGTATTTATATATAAAAATATATTATATATATATATATGTGTGTATATATATATGTACATATATTCATGGGTATTTATGTGTGTGTGTGTATATATATATATATATATATATATATATATATATATATATATATATATATATATATATATGTATTAGTTATAAAATAGTAAAAGAATAAGTAGACAGCAACAATTACAACCAGGCCAGGCTCTCAGCCGAGCCCAGCAGGCCCGGCCCACCCCAGCTGTAATTAACTCCCCTGAGCCCGAGCTAACCCCACACACCTGCGTTCAAGCCGAGCACAGCAGTGCCAACTCGAGTCTCCCCGACGACTCCTTCGATATATATACCTAAGAAATCGATCGAATGTGAGGGAGTCGATAGAAAACCCTAGCCCTACCCGAACCTATCGCGCCTCTCCCCTGCGAGCACGCGTGCGCCGTCGCAGGCCGGCCGGGGGCCGATCGTCGGCCGACGACGGCCGAAAATCGACAGCAGCAGCGGCTGTGCAAGCCCACTTTGCAACGTCGAATCTTCACGCGTGATAGATCATTTTCCGATCTGTCTCTTCTGGTACGTACCTGACCTAAACCCCTCTAAGGCTATACAGTAAATTCTTTTTATTTCGCAATGAATGCAGTGATAATCGATTTAGAAAATCGATAGAAAACTGTCGAAAACGAGACAGAATAACCAATCCCGATCCTGACTTTGGAAGGCGGATTTCTACAAATTCGTAAAGAAACTTAGAAATCTATTTGAATAGGGTTTTAGACTATATAACCAGGATTTCAACCCTTCTTTTATTTTTAATTTTTGATAAAAGGACAGTAAGATAAATAGGGTTAAAAATCGGAAAAAACCCGATAAAACATGTTTCGAAAACTCAAAAATTTCTCCGACACCACGTGCGTCCCGCCAATCCGAGCGACTTGGTCGTGAACTGAAAGCATCAAAAGGTGCATAACGGCTTCGTGGACGTGTGGGCTTTGACGGAATTCAAATTGGTCGCGTGTGCGCGACGAATTTGATGCGTATCCGTCGAAATTTATTGTATCGGCCTCTGTACAAGTTTTCCAATTACTTTGTGCACGTTCATCAGATCGAGACAAAACTTGCACCAATAGGACCGTATCATCTTCTTGGTCCTGTATGCCAAGTTTGGTCCGATTCTGAGACAGTTGAATCGGAATGTCGTTTTGCGGGTCCCACAGTCCGACTCAATGGGCGATTTTGTGCACGGCCCGCCGGAATCCAACTCTGGACATACGATTGGGTTCGTATAGGAAAACTAGACCTGTTGACATATAGTTTGATGGCTTTAGAGACCGTTGACCCTGGCATACTTTTCGGTACAAAGCGGGTCCAACGGCGGATACCGTTTTGATCAGAAATTACCGTTTTGCTCCTGTGTCCAGAATTGGACTTAAGGACAGACGATTCTTGCTAATTTGACTATTCTAAGAATGTTAGTAATATTTATTTTTGCATCTGGAGAGGTTTTGCATGTGTTGACCGTAGTGACTCATCTGATGTGGTTGTACTATCGGTTTCTCCAGCTAAGTACCTCAGGCAAGTGCACTTTTTGATTGCTTTTGATTCATAGTAGTCTTTTCATTTCATGTCTATACATATATCTTGCTGCTTGTTGACACGCTCGTCACATGGAGTAGTCGGGAGGGAAAAAAATCTTAGTAGACATATGGACTACCCAGAACTATCCCATGAGTCTATTCGTGAATAATAGCAGCTGCATACGACACGTGCAGGGTGCCAGATTTACCTCCAAGCCGTTCACATGTCGAAACAAATATTTCACATCACCTAGGTAGATGTTTTTTATTATTTATTTTTTCTTTTCTTCTCCACCGGGCCATATCATCTATACTTTCCAGTTTTCATATCTCATATATTATTTTCATATCTTGTTAACTCTATTATGTTTTTGCCTTGCCGTTGATTTGTGTACTTGTTCCATTCCTGCCTGGAAACCATCATTTTTCAGGTTAGCTATGGCTTCACTTAGCTTGGGAGATTCGGGTGTACATGCAGACAGAAACCTAGAAATAGATAGCAGTTGTTTTAATTTCATTAATTATAAAATCTTGTATTTTCTTTAATTATAGATGTTGTAACAAATTTAGAAATGTGAATGAGCAGTAACTGTTATATTTTGAGCATTTATTTCTTGCGGGCTTGACAGCATTCTACCGCCGACTCTGCGGCGTAGGCTGGTTTGGACACGTCTCGTATCCGGAAAAGCGGGTATGGGTCGTGACACCATCAGTACCAGTAGACCCCGTCGAGCTCGTATGCCTGCTACGAGGAGTTCTTGAGGCCTAGAGGGCTCAAGCATAAGTTAATCGCGAGCAGATCGCGATTACGAAAGAGGGCATGGAGAATGCTCACAATGTAGCTATGGCAGCGCTGGACTCAGCACAGTCGAAACAGAGGCCTGCCAAGGTAAGATGAGTATAATTGGTAAGTTTTATGTTTTATTTGGGAGAATATGAGTCTGACTGGCAGCTTATTATTGAGGATAAAGTTAGGGATATCGAAAGTTTCAAGAAGATGGATCCGCGACCTTTCAAGGGAACTGAAGGCTATGTATACGCGGACGAATGGTGGATGACATGGAGCGCATCCTCAGCGTTGCTCGAATCCTAGTCGACCTCATGGTAGAGGCTGTAGCTCTACAACTTTGGGATCTGGCCAGTATATGGTACCGAAACGAGCCCAGATTCCAGACTAGAGGAACCTCTTGGCGTTCATTCAAGAAGCAGTTTAAGAGAGAGTTCTCCCCGGAAGCCGCTCTACAAGCTATAGGGAGGCAGTTCCATGACTTGAAGCAAGAGGATCGTACCATTGAGGAGTATGCAACCGAGTTCAACCGGCTCGACAGATTTGTACCTCGCCTGGTAGCAGACCCGGTGGAGCATGCCCAGAAGTTCCGGTACGGATTATGAGAGAAGATCCACACTCTAGCTGCCGCCAATAGAGCTAAGACCTATGACAAGATGCTGAAGGTGGCCCAAGATGTGGAGGCCAGTTCATCTACTCGAACCAGGAGGGAGCACCCAGGATCCAGCAGCAATCATCATGGCAACTTCAAGAGGCCCAACAACAACAACAGACCTCTCATCATCAGCAGCCAGCAGCACCCAACAAGGTGCCCCAGTAACAGCAACAGAAGACAATCATCTGTGCCTATTGCAAGAGGCCTGGTCACACCACAGACATTTACAGAAAGAAGTTGGGACACTGTCTTGCTTGTGGGTCTTCCACCCACCATGTAAAGGACTGTCCAACCTCATTCATCAGGACTGGAGCTGGACCGCAGAGAGGTCCATTACCCACCCAGTAGCAGCGCTACAACTAGCAGAGGGCTGGGCAATCGTTTGCCTTGGCCGTTGAGGAGCCGGAAGCTGAGCCAGAAACTGAAGGAGATGTTATCGCAGGTTCTATTTTATTACACTCGCACCCAGCTTTATGCCTATTTGATTCTGGAGCTTCGTATAGTTTTATATCTTCGAAATTTGTTACTATATACCATATAGATGCAGGGTGTAGTAAGATGATTTGTAGAGTTATGACCAGAGGGGGACCAATTCCCATCACAGAGACTTGTACCTGCCCCATCACCATTTTCCGTTATACCTTTTTAGCACCCTTACTTGTTATGCTTCTCCCTAACTACGATATAGTCTTGGGAATGGATTGGCTGAGCAAGCAACACGTCCTGATAGGCTGTCATCAGGGTTGTGTTATCTTTAGTCCACGTGGAGGACCTGAATTTGAAGTAGCTCAAGCACCAGAGAGCTTGGAGTGTGTCTCCTACACATCCATCACAGAAGATCCCAGACCCCTTCATCCCCTGATAGCAGAATTCTTAGATGTCTTTTATGACAATCTACCTGGATTACCCCCTAATCGAGACATAGAGTTCACTATCGATCTTGTACTTGGCTTATCCCCTATTTTATAGAGAAGCTACAGAGTTAACTCCAAGGAAGCTAAGGAAATAAAGGACCAGATAGACGATCTGAAGGCCCAGGGATTCATCAGAGATGGAGCTTCTCCCTAGGGATCACCAGTTTTGTTCGTGCCCAAGAAGGATGGAACCGTGCGTATGTGCATAGATTATCGGGCATTGAACAATATCACCATCAAGAATAAGTACCCTCTGCCCAGGATCGATGACCTATTCGATCAGCTGAGCGGAGCAAGGGTTTTTTCGAAGATCGACCTCAGGTCAGGATATCACCAGGTCAAGGTTCGAGAGGAGGATATTCTGAAGACGATATTTAACACCAAGTATAGACAATATGAATTCTTGGTCATGCCCTTCGGTCTTACTAATGCCCCAGCTGTGTTCATGAATCTCATGAACAAGGTCTTCCATGAGTATCTAGACCAGTTTGTCGTTGTCTTCATCGATGACATTCTGATCTACTCAAAGACCCAAGAAGAGCATGAGAAGCACTTGCAGATTGTCTTAGAGACTCTGAGGAAGGAGAAGCTATATGGTAAGCTTTCCAAGTGTGAATTTTTCTTAGATAAAGTGGATTTTGTTGGACATATTATCACAGAAGAAGGGGTATCTGTGGACCCCAAGAAGATAGCAGCAGAAGAATCTTGGACAACCCCCAGCTTAGTTACGGAGATCAGAAGTTTCTTGGGCTTAGCAAGATATTCCAGGAAGTTTGTGAAGGACTTCGCAAGGATTGCTGAGCCTATGACGAAGCTAACCCGGAAGAACGAAGAGTTTGTTTGGACCAAAGCATGCCAGGCGTCATTTGAGGAACTGAAGAGAAGGTTGACAACAACACCTATATTGGCGCTACCATCCGGATAAGGAGGATTCTCTATTTACATTGATGCTTCGGGCAAAGGATTGGGTTGTGTGCTACAACAACATGGGAAGGTAATTGCCTATGCATCTCGACAATTATGCAATCATGAGAAGAACTACCCGACGCATGACTTGGAGCTAGCAGCAGTCATCTTCGTCCTGAAGTTGTGGAAGCATTATCTCTATGCCGAGAAGGTAGACATATACACATACCACAAAAGTCTCAAATATGTCTTCACTCAGAAGGAGCTCAACATGCGCCAGAGGCGATGGCTGGAGCTTATGAAAGATTTTGAGATCAATCTGCAGTACCACCCGGGTAAGGCTAATGTCATCGCTGATGCACTTAACAGGTACCTATGGCTATGTTCTTGACAAAGAACAGTCACTTGCTGGAAGACATAGAAAAGCTCGGATTGGAGATCGTGTTACCAGAGGAAATCATGTTAAAGCTTAGGAAGGAAGCAGTTGTACTAGGCGTGGACTCGCCTATGATGCAGCTACAAGTACAGTCCAGTCTGATCAGTAGAGTCAAGGAGTCTCAATTCCAGGATGTAATACTGTGCAAGTTAAGAGATCGAGTACTAGCTGGAACACTCAAAGGATTTTTTATAGCTGGAGATGGTGCATTGAGGCATGGCACGAGACTTTGTGTACCTACTGACGAACTGAGGAATGAGTTGATGAAGGAGGCATACCAGTCGCAGCATTCTATACATCCAGGAGCTAGCAAGACGTACAAGGACATGGGGACCCATGTATGGTGGCTTGGAATGAAGCGAGACGTGGCAGAATTTGTCTCCAGATATTTGATCTGCCAGCAGGTGAAGACAGACCGCCAGAGACCAGCAGGTTTGTTGCAACCGCTTCCCATTCCGGAGTAAAAATGGGAGCATATTACTATAGACTTTGTAACAGGATTACCCAGATCCTAATGAGGGAAGGATGCTTATATGGGTAATAGTGGACAAACTGACCAAGTCTGCCCATTTTATTTCTTTCAAGGTTGGTTTATCCACCGAAAGGCTCACAGCTCTTTATATGCGGAATATATACCGACTTCATGGAGTTCCAGTCAGCATCGTATCCAACATGGATACCCGTTTCATCTCATATTACTGGAAGAGACTGTAGGAGAGCTTGGGCACGCAGCTGTAGTTTAGCATGGCATACCATCCGCAGACCGACGGCCAGTCCGAACAGACTATTCAGATGCTTGAGGACATATTGAGATCATGCGTCCTGCAGTTTGGTAGATCTTGGGAAGATCACCTACACCTAGTAGAGTTTTCCTACAATAATAGCTACCAGGCCAGCATTCAGATGACACCTTTTGAGGCTTTATATGGTCGATATTGCCGTACTCCACTAGCATGAGGCGATGTTGGAGATCGAGTCCTATTGGAACCATAGATGGTTACAGATGAAGCCGAG
Organism: Iris pallida; assembly: GCA_029216955.1. NCBI lineage: Eukaryota > Viridiplantae > Streptophyta > Magnoliopsida > Asparagales > Iridaceae > Iris > Iris pallida. The sequence continues at coordinate 14,536,980 of JANAVB010014398.1, forward strand.
AAGATGAAGATGATTAGAGAGACACTAAGGATTGCACAGGACCGTCAGAAATATTGGACGGACAGCATGCGTCGAACCTTAGAATTTGAGACCGGAGATCAGGTATTTGTCAAAATATTACCTACCAGGAGCACAATTAGATTCAGCCAAGCTGGAAAGCTGAGTTCCCGCTACATCGGTCCATTTGAGGTATTAAACAAAATCGGAAAGGTAGCATACAAAGTGGATCTACCTTCTAGTCTTGAAGGCGTGCATAACGTCTTCCACGTATCACAGCTGAGGCATTACGTACCGGACCCGAGCCACGTTGTTGATCATTCAGAATTGGAGGTTGGACCTAGCCTCACCGTGCCAGAGCAACCGGTGGAAAACATAGACCGCATGGAGAAGAGATTGAGGCGCGCAGTGATCCCAGTAGTCAAGATAGCTTGGCGTCACCACTCCCCAAGCGAGGCTAGCTGGAAGCAAGAGGACGAGATGAGGGAGAAGTATCCTCATCTTTTCTAGGTATGTTCTATCCCCTCTCTTTTATTATTGGTTAAAATTTCGAGGACAAAATTTTCTAAGGAGAAAAGGATGTAAAGCCCACATATTTACTATATTATTAATATTGTTTGTCTGTTATTTTTAATTAGATTATCTTGGGCTTAATTTAGATTGGATGACCCTCCATTTTAGCCCTTGGGAAGTCCAACCCATTTAACCCAACTTACCATTCCTTCACTCACCATGTTCTCTCTCTCAGATCCCCACATCTCGCACAGACCCCCACATCCTTTTTTTTCTTTCTCTCACGTATTAACACTCAGAAAGAATCAGAACCCTCACAGAAGTTTTTTATTTTCCTTCTTCACCAAAAACTCCATAACTTCCCCCTCCCTCCACCAAATCCAAATCCGAGACCACTGTCGCGTTCGTCTCGTCATCCTCTCTGAATCTAGATCCCTCTCCCCTACCTTCCGAGCTCGTCCCTGTGTCACTCCTGCAACAGCGCCTGTCGCTACTGCCCGCATCGTGCCCTGCCGTGGTGCGTTCGCACGCTCTGTGCGTGCACCCGTGCCCATATCCGACCTTCCGTCGGTTTTTCGACATTTCGTTCTGAGTCCGAGGCATCCCCTCGGTGCTCCTTCTCCGTTCCGGTAAGCTTCTGTTCCAGAAACTCTCTTTCCTTTCTGTCAAAACCCAATTCCTGTTCTGGCCAATTGACAGAATAAAGTTCTGTCAATTGGAATAGTTAGTTTAGAATAATTATTTTAGTGTATTTATGGTGTGGATTAATTAATTAAATAGTTAATAGTTAAATTATATTGATTAGTTACTTGTGTATTATGTGTAGATTCATTAATTAATGTAAGGTTGCTAATTGCTAATTAAAGAGAATTACAGGGTTTAGAAATTATTAATGAATTTTAGGTGTATTATTAATCTGTTAGCAAATATTAGTATTATATATTATTAGGATGACTATGTGGCAAACGAGTTTATATAAAGCTTATTTGTCACATTTGGTTAATTTTAATAAGAGAAATGAATTTGATAAGAAATTGGTATTAATATTTTTCTATAAGTAAATTTTGGCCTATAAAAGGTTTTTATATCAAAAACTATATTTTATATGAATATTTTCCTTGTTGATAACAAAATTTTGTGATTTGCAACCCGACTAGATTTAACCTTATTAACCAGCCAGTGTTGTCGTGAAGGATTAGAGTGTAGTAAATTCTAGTTATTAAATCCGGTGTTACGATTATGTAGGGTTCAGGACCTAAGTTTGAGGACATCTACAGTCGTCACTACAGTACTGGAGACACCAAGGCAAGTGCATGCTTATCTAAACTCGTGTTTTAATTAATAATTAATTTCATTGCATGCTAGAGTACTATATCGACACCTGACTCACGGGATCCCTTTCAGATCATACCGACTGCTTACTAAATTATTTACTTGACTGCTTACTAAATCATTGAATTATGGATTGGGGGAGTAACGTTAACACCTGTGGTCAAAGCCCCTTACTGAGTCACAGTAGATAGCGGAAGCCCAACTCACTTGGGCCGAAGCCGGACCGTGTTCATTAGAACACTTACTGCCTCCAACCCTAGCCGGCCACAGGCTGTTACGCGCTCTAAACACTACTGTAACTAGATTACTTCATTTCACTTTTTAGAATTTTACTGCATAACTGTTTTATTATTATTATTTAGAAAATTATATTTCCATAATAAACTGCTTCTTGTCTCATTTTGTAATTATTGAATAAAATGCTAGAATGGATTTGTGTGTCTTGCCCCCTCTTGAATGGAGACAACATTTTTAGGTGACTACGACGATAATGAGCTGGCTTACACTTTCTATTATGGGTCCGACTTGGGTTCTGAGGACTTAGCTGAACCTGGGCAAAGGAACTAGGAGTTCTAGTTACACCCTTTTCTGATTAGTTCACTTTTCCTAAGCTGTAATAAACAAAAATTTGTGATGTTGAATACTTTTGCTTTGTCTTCATTTTTATTTTGACTTTAGTTGTATTTCAGAATGTTTAATAAAATATTTTAATTTTCGTTTAGACATTTGTACTGATTGTGTTCACTGCTTGATACAGCTTATTGCCGCCATCTCACAATAGTACAGGCTGGCATGATCCGACTGGAGTACCCATTATATTGGGAACGGGTCATGACAAAGTCCAAACCCAAACAAGCCATAAAACAAACCATAAACTTTCTGGAATTTGGAAAAACGAACTTGGACCGAGTTATGCCCAAACTAGCACGAGTTCGGTTACCAAAAGCAGAAACCCTACCTCCACTCATGGTGACTTAGCTTACAATGGTCAATTTTTTGAAAGTTTGACGATCGAACTCTGTCCGAACTCGATCTCATAAAGCCCTATAAATAGATGAACTTTTCTCCATTGATAACCACTCAATCATTCTCCTTATCTCTATTCTCTTAAGCTTTGATCTTCTTACCTACTCAAAAATAACTTCATGTGATGTGCTCCTAACTGGTGAAGTGCAAGTTCTACTAGAATTTTATTTTTAAAGAGTTGTACAAATTTGGAAAAGTCCAAGTAAGCTTTTATTTCAAAAGCTCAAAGTTGAAGCCGCCGTGCTCTTCGAATCAAAGCGTGAGGTGTTTGTAATAAGCCGCAAGTCCTTCGGATCAAAGCTTGTGCTTCACTGATATTGAATTTAACTCCAAGCAAGAGTTCTCGGGACTAGACTATCCTCTACGAGTGATACCAGTATAAAAATTTTGGTATTTGCTTTTGCTCTCTGAACTCTATACTTTCAATTTTCATATCTGTACTTATTGCATTATTTAGTTGGTATTATGCCTTTATATTTTTTTAATAAAGGTTACTTTTCGTTGCACTCTATTAACCCCCCTCTCTATAGTTGCCTCACGATCCACAAAGGAGTAATTTTCCATTTAGCGACATAGTGGTATGTCACTACCTTTCCATGTAGCGATATTGTAATACTTTGTAGCGATGTTCAACAACGTTACAATAATAGGTAGCGACATTTTGGTACTAGGTAGTGGCACATATTTGTGTTGTTGGTCGTATCAATCAATTTCTAATTGATTTTTAATTATAAGTTTATTCAACAAGTGTTGCTTTCATTAATAACTATAATTGTAAAAATTCAATAGTACATGACATGGGGTTTACATCAAGTCTTTATATTTCAGCTTTGTGATGTTGTTCTTGCTTCTTTATGGATGAGATTACTCTACTTGACTATTATACATATAATTAGTGGAGTGGAGTTCACTTGTATACATGTACACTTTGGTAGAACGAGTAGTGTTGCATCATTCCGATAGAGGTATTAGCTGGCTCAGTCACGTTGATCGATCCTGCATATTTAGGGACTGGAGCATAACAGTATCATTATTGCTAAATCTAGACTTCTAATATTAGACAGTGCGTCTGGCCAGGACTATCATTGTAACATAATTGTAAAGTAAATCTTATAGACCCAAAGGGTATATATATATATGCAATAAAATAGATAATATTTATAGCTATGCAGATTGCCTCTGAATCAAATGAGCCTCAATTGTGGATAGTAAGCTTGTGGGTAAGCTTGTCTTATGATTCAGCTTCCATCATTCAATCACGGTAAAAACAAGTAAACAACAATTACATGTACTTAACAGTTATAGTTTGATTTTAATATTATCATGTGATGCCATGATTAGTTATTTTGTCATATTATCCTGTCACCGTTATCCTATTTACATGATGCTTATTCTATACATGTGAGTGAGATATCTCATGTAATATCACTACTTAATCATGGTTACCTTGTTTCTTTTATTTATCTCGAAACTCATGAATTTTGAATCTCGTGTATCAGTATATCTTCTGATCTATTAGTGCGGGTTCTGGAGAAAAGTATTCACTATCCACGTAGACTACGATCTAGTTACATACTCATGATTATGTGAGTACGATTTGCATATTCATTCTCAAGTTATCCCAACTCGTCCACATGTAAAGTGTTGATTCCTACACCCTTTTTTGAGCACTTAGGTAGTATGTCTAGTTTCTTCATTCTTATTGCATTGTTATCCTGAAATTATCTAGTACCACCCCACTCATGATAGTCCTATTACATATTGTTAGTCTTATTACTTGCTCTATTCATAGATTCTGTACACGATTTTTTTATACATGATGATCTATTCATGTTTTACACGTTCATATAGATTATGTGTTGTAGTTCTTGTTTAGTATTATGTACTTGCTTCAATTCTGACTGAATATATAATATTTTCAACTAATTATGCGACTCTTTTCGATTGATGCATGCTTCGTGATTCACTTTGAGGCTTGTGGTCTTGTTCCTTCTTTTGATATCTTAAAATCTAAAGAGTATATATTTCTTCATATGCTTTCTAGTTCTTCTCTATCTTGGATTCCATTATTTTTGTTAATATGTCATATTGTCTTAGATAGCTTAGTTATTGTTGTCATAATTCATATTGAGGTCTAGACATCGTATTACTGTCGATGCCGTGGCGTTTGGTTCAATTACTTGTCTACGAGAAAGGTGGAGAATGAGAAAATTGAGGCAGTAACTTGGTCTCCATCGCGCCTTTTGCAAGTGGCTACACCACCCACGTCAATTTAGTCCACGTAACTTATATGTATTCATCTTTATGTTTGGGGGTGATGATTCAAGCGATGAGATTGTAATTCTAAGTAAAAATATTTGATTAAGCAATGTCTTGATGTACACAATTGAAAGGACGAAGCATAGCCTTCTTTTTCTTTCTTTTTTCTTTTTAATATCAAGGAGCTTCTTCTCTTCATTATCCATATATGAATATGAAATTCATAGGAAGATTGAAAATAGGTCTGTTGATGATAAAGATTAAAATTATATTTTAGTTCTTTAAATTTTTTAACGACTATTCCTTTTTCGTTATTGTAATTGTAATTTTTATCGTAGTTTGTATTTATTTTTTGAACGACTACCTTTTTAGTTGTTTGTCGTTCTTCATATTTTTAAATAAAGTTAAATAATTTGTGGAAGAAAAACAAAAGTCAATTATATTGTCTATAATTAAGAGAGCATCGGGAATCCTTCAAATTGTCTTTGAAAGTACGAAAATTTTCATTCAGAGCATAAAATTTTCGTAAATTTGCGGTGAAAGCACAAAGTTTCCAAAAATTGTAAGAAAATGGCGTTATTTACTAAAGAAATTAAAAAAATCTTTGTTGCCTTTTGGATAGGCATTTTCGTTATTTAAACATTTTTTTGTAAATTTTTACTTAACGCTGTTACACCAAGAAACGAAAATAATAAATAAATAAAGTAAAACGTCCTTTGAAAGGGCGTTTCTCTAAGAGAAAACGTCCTCCCGTTGGACATCTTCTGCTGATGGTAACGACTCATTCTCTTCTTCTTCTCCATCCCATTTTCTTCTTCTTCTCCAAACTACCTATAACTCCCCCTCCTCCCCTCCCTCCCCTTACCCACACTCCAACAGGCCCTCACCAACAACTCCCTCCGCATCTCTTCCTCGCCTCCCACCTCCCTCTTCGCACCCATTGTCTCCGTCGTCTCCTTCGGCGCCGGCCAGTACCTTGGCAGCCACCGCCTAGGCTCTCCGTTGCTGCAACAGCTCTGCGCACAACGTCCTCGACCTCAGCCGGGGGACCATCTCCTTCTCCTCATAGGCCGGAAAGACCTACAGGAATGCCTTTTTCCTACTGCCTCATGGACTACACCCTCCCTCCTCCCATCCCTACCTACTTGCTCTTCGGTGCCGACACCATTAACAACTCCCTCTCGAACGCCAGCGCTTTGCTCCTGTCCAACCCCCTCCCCCCAACATAAGTCAAAGGCTACTGCACAAGCAAATCGGCTCCCCCCTCGATTCTTGTTATCCAAAGCCACATCTCTTCTACAACACATCCACGTCAGTAGAAGACGCCCAACGGAAGGACATTTTCTCTTAGAGAAATGTCATTCCAAAGGGCGTTTTACTCTTTTTTTTGTTGTTGTAATGACGTTAAGTAAAAACTTGTAAAAATTTGTTTAAACAACGGAAACGTATATCCGAAAGACATCATAAATTTATGTTTTTAATTATTTAATAAAAAAGCCTATTGGAAGAGCGTCCTTGTGCTTTCGTTATAATTTCTGGAAACTTTGTGCTTTTACCGCAAATTAAATTGACATTTATGCTCTGAATGAAAATTTTCGTTGAAAAAACTGTGGACCAACGTGCCTATAATGGGTTACGTAACATTCCATTGGATTTCGAGAAAAAAATTATTATCGAAAATAATAGGAATTCGTGTTTATGTGGATATGATGTATGCTTGACACATGAACCACTCAACCTATACTATGGAAATGTTAATATAAATTTGTTGCTATCTCTTCCATTATCGACATCGTGCAAGAAACCAGCTTCCACTCTTCCTTGGAGCAATCCCACCTGGCTCCTCTGTAAACAGAGCAAAAGCACGAGGAAGAAGGCCACCATAGAGTATACCAGCAATTCTGCGACCTCGTGTCTAGCCTCAGCGGGATGCAACAAGATACATAATATACATGCCACTATGGTATGAAAAGCATATAAAGAATCAGGGGTACTCTATCAACTATGTGTATATGCAAATGAGGACAACTTTTGACATATGGGAATATTAATGATGTCATGGGTACTCGTGCAGTGGCGTCCCCTCTGGGCACCTGTCATGCAGCAATGTCAAGTGAACAAAAACTCATAGCCCCTACGTCTAGTGACTGTCCTGCCCATCCAATGAATCTAGACATGTCGACTCCTCGCCACGTTCAATGCCTAATCAAAAGTTGAGCAGCAGTACAATGAAATGATTAACATGACTGTACCGACACACGTTCTGTCGTACAGATGATCAGTCAGGTACAGGGATACGTGTCCTATATTTTCATCATCATCTCTCCGTATCTAGAGTAGTGTCAGGGTCTGCGGGATATCGGTTCATCCGCTCAGCAGTGTAAGGGTAGTCTCCTATGGCCTAGGTTAGAAAAATAGAAAGCCAATGTATCTCGTTGGTTGCACCCAGAGTCATGCTTGGACGCACACATGAAATATATCAAAATATATAGCATGCGGATAACATGTAACAGAACAGTGAATTAAACAAAGAGGCAAGGTATACTTGCCTTGATCCGAGTACTGAAAGTGAGAAGGTGGTACTGAGTCCAAGTTTGTAGGGTCCAAGGAACCTAAAAAAGATGATTTGGAGCTAATTAATTTAAGAGTTAATAATCTATCTTTTATCAAATTAAACAAAATTAATACATTTTGGGCATACATGGATTAGAAATCTCTTCATAGAAAACTTAGCCATATGCTCAAAAATTAGGGATAGGTAAGGGTTAACTGGGGTCAAGGCCATTATGTTAATTAACTGCCACTCCTTGCATAGGTATTAGGCTGTTCTATACTTCTTCACACCAACCCTCACTCTTTTGTCAGTTTTAGTCACATCAGCTCTTCCTCTATTAACCACTCTATACACACGAACCCAACATACTCACTTTTCACCACATCTGCCCTTAGGACACGGGCCCCTCCCCTATATATATTTATAATCCATGTCCTCCTAAGTTCGATTTGTTCCTTAGTGGCTTAGAGTTACATATACACACATTCAGTACATGAGGAGAGGCTTTCATACAAGCCAACAATTATTTCCCCCACATGTATATGTTGTCATATTTGACAAATGGGTAATCACCTCTACACTAAAGTATTACCTACTTATTTCTTTCTTATGAACACATAAGTTTTATGAAAATTGTATATGTAATCATCCACTATCCAAAAAGATTTCTCATGTAAATAATTTAAACAACCATCAAGCATCTGTTCCCTTCCCCTTATGCAATATCATATTTCAGTTCTTCCTTCGTACAGTGGGAAGTATAGCCCACCATTCCATATGACATCCCCATGCCCCCATACATTTAGTACTTGCAATGGGGCTTCACCTCCATATTACATCCATAGGAAGATCCCGACAACCCACAGACATTGTTACGGTTTGTACACTCACAAAACCCCTCTCTCCTTCTTCCCAAATCTTAGCTATTTCTTCACTCGATTTTTCACATTGCCCAGTGGATCATGCTGTCTACAAGAGAAATCTCGGCGACAGAAGTCTCCTAGTCCACTGTGTACGGGGATGACTTGGTCATCACAGGGACGAGCACCACTGTGACTGCTAGATTCAAGTTGCAAATGAAGGAGCTATGCAGCATGTGTGACCTTGGACTACTGAGTTATTACTTGGGGATCGAAGTACAATAGAATTCTCAATGATCATGTTTTGCCAATCATCTTATGCAGCCAAGATTATTGAGAAGTGCGGCCTAACATATTGCAACCCGACGCAAACACCAATTGAGGCAAGGCTGAAGCTAAGCAAGTCAAGCTCAAGTCCCCAAGTTGATGAAACCTACTACTACGACATAGTAGGAAGTCTCCGTTACTTGGTAAGTATAAGACCGGACATAGCCTATGTTATTGGGATAATGAGCCGTTACATGGAGGCACCAACAGAGCAACACATGGTTGTCGTGAAACATATCTTAAGATATGTTTGTGGTACAATTTACTTTGGTTGTTGTTACGTGAAAATGGGCAAGGAAGAACCAAGTCTTGTGGGCTATAGCGATAGCGACATGGCTGGAGACATGGATGACCTGAAGAGCACTACCAGAGTTGTATTCTTCTTTGGCTTAAACCTAGTGGCTTTGGACATCACAAAAACAGAAGACAGTGATATTGTCATCCTGTGAAGCGGAGTACATTGCAGCTACTACCGCAGCCTGTCAAGACATTTGGCTTAGGAGTCTCTTTGACAAAATGAAGATGCAAGACAATGACAAAGTGGTGCTCATGGTGGACAACAAATCAGCAATTACACTTTGCAAGAATCTGGTTCATCATGACAGGAGCAAGCACATTGATACAAGGTACCACTTCATACGTGAATGCGTAGAAGATGGAAAGATTGAGGTAGAGTATGTTTCACGGATGATCAGTTAGCGAACATTATCACCAAAACACTTGGACGGCTTAAGTTCTTGGAGATGTGCCAGAAAATTGGGGTTCAAGGAGTTCAAGCCGTCAAGTAGCAACATGATTAGGAGGGTGAATGTTATGAATAATTTTGTAGCTACTTAACTTAATTACCTAGTCTTTTATCATTCCCGATTCTATTGCTTTGTCCTACTCTTAAAGAGTTATGTGTCAATAGCTGAGTATTAGGGGATCATCCAACCTACCAGTGCACCTAGCAAGACTGTCCAGCTTGTTGTCTCAGTCTCGCTTCTGTTGCATTTTTTGTTTCTTGACATTTTATCGACCAAGATATGTCTTAATTTGGGTTCGTTTGGTTCATTTCAATATAATTATTATCATAATAGAATAAATTTTGTAATATAATATCAATTACATTCAAATTTTTGGTTTGATAAAATGTAAAAGAATAATAATTATTATTTGTACCGTTGTCCTAAATATATCTTTGGTATTTATATTTTTGTTTCGGTCATCCTTAACATTTATATATAAATAAATAATAATAAACTAAAATTTTTAGAAATATGTTTTTTAACATAGAAGTTAAAAAAATATATAATTTTGTAAATTTTAAGTTGTAATGTAATTGAAATTACATGCAACATTTTATGTAATTGGCTTAAAACTAATTGACGTAATGTAATTAAGCTTGTAATGATCTATATTACATCCGAATTATTTTGGTCGAATCACATCCCAATTATTTTGGTCGAATCAAACAAATGAGTTAGAGTTTACTACCAAAATAAGTGAGATTTACGATGTATTTAGCGATGTCAAAAAGAAGCATCCCTGGTTCAGACGAAATTAGTGACTCCTAAAGCGTGAGTCGCAAATAGCGATCTAGCTAATCAACATCATTGCGACAGAAAAATGGATATTGTATGCTATTGCAACAACAATTGGCGTTGCCACTGTAGCAACGTCAGTTACAAACATCATGAAAACATAGCAGGATGCGGCGTAACCTTTGTCATTGCCAAACGTTGCTGTGCATCACCATTGACATCGTTGATACGTCATATTTTACTTTTATGTGTTGCTATATGCATAACAAATTGTTTTGTAACATTCTGATTCAAACCAGTAATTCTCTCTCCTCGAATTTTTTTAGTCCTTCGCCCCACTAAAAATCAAAATTCTAACCCCCTCCCGCCTACACCCCCACACCCCATCACACATACACCCCCCCATAGTGCCCCACTCCTGATGGACTCCCTCCCCTCCCATGCTCTCTGCCGAGCATGCCTCTACCACAGCCTCCTTCTCTTCCTGGAAATATCCCTCTTCACCTCCTTCTTCTCTCCTCCGAAATTGTCTCCTTCAACACTGTACCTATAAGTCCCTCTATGCGTGTGTGGATGTTGAAAGTTTAGAATGAATAATGGAGATTATTTTTATTAAATAGTCCAATACTACTTGTTGGTATCAGGCTATCAGACCCAAATCAAAAGCTTTGATACCACTTCTTGGGCGCGCGGAAGCGTTGCCAATCTACTTCAGATAACCAACCAACCTAACGACCACCAAGCACAGATCAAATTACAACATATATGGAGATAATCAATATGTCACATGGACAAATACCAGTTTATATAACTCAAGTGAAATAACAAGATTGAAAAAGATCAATGGTGAACCATTTGTCCTAATATGTTTGTAGAGAATAATTGTTGTGTGATTTTATTGATTGGCTACTCCACTACTTATAGGGAGTCTAGCTCCTCTTCATATTACATTTTCTAATGTGGGACTAAATCCCTTATTAGTTCTCAATACTTTCCCTCAAGATGGGCGATAGATATTAATCATTCCCATCTTGTTACATAGCTTTGACAGACTTAATGAACTAAGACCCTTAGTCAGACAGTCTGCCACTTGTTCTTCTGAGCGAACATGATCAATCTTCAGTATCCTATGTTCCAGCTTCTCTTTGATGAAGAATCGATCGATCTCGGTGTGCTTCGTTCTGTCGTGCTGAACTGGATTGTTAGCTATACTTATTGCAGCTTGACTATCGCTTAGAAGACGTAACAGTGCTCCCTTGTCCAGCTTCAACTCTGTCAGCAACGCTTTCACCCACAACAACTCCGACACTCCTAAAGTCATTGCTCTGTATTCTGCTTCAGCTGTAGACCGTGCTACCACTGACTGTTTCTTGCTTCTCCATGAGACCAAGTTTCCTTCTACAAAGACACAATATCCTGTGGAAGACCTTCTATCATCTATGCAGCTTGCCCAGTCTGCATCGCAGTATCCCTCAACTTCTATACATCCATTCTTCTTGAACCATAGCCCTTTTCCCGGCGTCCCTTTCAGATATCTCAAGATCTGAAACACTGCATCCATGTGACCTGTTCTTGGATCATACATGTAGCGACCTACTACACTCACCGTAAATGAGATATCAAGGCGAGTGTGCCCCAAATAAATCAATCTTTCTACAAGTCGTTGATATCTTTCACGATCAACTGGCTCTCCTGCTTCTGCTCCTAACTTGCACTTCTGGTCAATTGGAGTGACTGCTGCTTTGCATCCCAGTATCCCTGTCTCCTTCAGCAGATCTAGTGTGTATTTTCTCCGTGAAAGAACAATTCCTTGTTCGCCTTCACACACCTCGATACCTAAAAAGTACCTCATCGCTCCTAAATCCTTCACCTCAAACTCCTTCGCGAGTTTTGACTTCAGCTTAGCGATCTCGACTTCATCATTACCTGTGATTACTATATCATCCACGTATACAGCAAGTATAGTGATGTGGCCTCTTGCATGCTGAAGAAAGACCGTATGATTTGTATTTGCTTGATGGTATTCCATGCCTGTAACAGCTTTTCTGAATCTGTCAAACCAGGCTCGAGGAGATTGCTTGAGTCCATATGGCGACTTCTTTAGTTTGTACACTTTTCCATGCGATGTCCCTCCGTCTGATTCTGTAGCATTGCACCCTGACGGGAGTTCCATGTACACTTCTTCTTGTAGGTCCCCATGGAGAAAGGCATTCTTCACATCTAACTAGTATAGCTTCCACCCATAGTTTGCTGCAATGGAGACCAGAGTTCTTACGGTGCTCATTTTCGCTACTGGAGCAAATGTCTCATCATAGTCGATGCCATATGATTGTGTGTATCCTTTTGCAACCAACCTTGCCTTGTATCATTCCACTTTTCTTTCTGACGTCTCCTTTACTGTGTACACCCATTTGCATCCCACAGTTTTCTTCCCTCTGGGTAATGGAACCATCTCCCACATCTTATTTTTTTCCAGTGCTCCAAGTTCTTCCATCATTACAGCTTTCTACCTTAGATCTTTCTTTGCTTCCTGCCAACACTTGGGCAACGAAGTAGAGTCTAATGATGCAATGAAGGCTCGATAATTCAAAGAAATATTAGAATAAGACAGGTAGTTGGCAATATCATGTTTATAATCATCAAAATGACTAGGAGCCTTACCCGTATTGATGCGAGAAGATCTCCTTAAGGGAGCAATAGGTGGTGGAGAGATCACACCATCAGAGTCAGAGAGATCCGCATTAGAATTAGATTGATTCAGTGCGGGGGCAACATCTTCAAGAGTTGGATCAGGAGTATACGAGGGACTTGGTACAGTAGGCACATGGCACGGTACAGGCACAGTACTGGACTTCTGCTATCTCCTTCTGTAGACTTGGAGCTCATTTTCCATTGTTCGTGGCTCCCCCTGTTTATCATATGTATCTTCTTCATCTTCTGTATCGGAGTCACTGCTTTCTCCCCCTTTCGTCCAGTTTTCCACGACCGGGCATGGGACCGATCCGACCACCACAAATGGGCTTATTTTCTCTCCCTCACATCAAACACCCTCTGTGTTAGGTGTGTCACCAAACGCTGAACTGTCATCCGAACCATAATATGGTTACAGTTCTCTGAATGTAACGTCCATGCTTACAAACATCTTCCGCTCAACCGGACTCCAACATGCGTATCCCTTCTGAGTTGCCGTGTAGCTGACAAAGACACATTTAACCGCTCTAGGATCTAGTTTGCCAACTCCTGGCCTATTATCTTGGATAAAACATACACACCCAAATACTTTTGGTGGAACAGCATACGTGGTTGCACCAGTAAGCAATTCCAATGGTGTCTTCCAGTCCAATACCTGAGATGGCATTCTGTTGATGAGATAAGAGGCCGTTAACACCGTCTGCCCCCATAAGTGTTTCGGGACATTCGTAGCCAGCATCATCGTCCGTGCGACCTCCAGCAGGTGTCTGTTCTTCCGTTCGGCAACACCATTTTGTGCCGGTGTATAGGTACATGAAGTTTAGTGTAGTATTCCATGAGTGGATAAGTACTCAGCAACCTTCTTATTTGTATACTCCGTCTCATTGTTAGACCGTAAGCACTTAATTTTAGTGCCATATTGTATTTCAACCGGGAGATGAAAGTCTCGAAACGCCTCAAAGACGTCACTTTTATTCTTCATAAGGTAGACCCATGTTACGCGAGTATAACAATCAATAAAAGTGACGAACCATCGGAAAACCGGTAATACCGGTTGTAGGACAAGGGCCCCATACGTCCGAATGTATCATATCAAATGCAGCTGAACTTCTACTTCCTGAACTCACATACGTACTTCTGGTATGTTTACCCAACTCACATGCATTACAAAATAACTTCTCTTTATTTCCCTTTGGTATAAGGACAGATACATTCGACTAATAATTTTAAAAGAAGAGTGACCGACACGCTGGTGGTGGAGTAGCAATTCATCTTCTACACTGTGCCGTGAATCTTCTGGTGGTGTGTCTGCTACCAGAGATGTCAATGCTTTGTCCAGTCCAGTCCTGTCCAAGTACCACAACCCCTTATGCCATGTGCCAGTCCCTAGTCGTTGTCCTGTCACCTTCTCCTGAAAAGTCACCGTAGGAATGTCAAAGGAAACAGTACAGTTAAGATCGAGAATAATGGCACTAATAGAAAGAAGATTGACAGGAAAAGACGGAGCATGTAAGACATTGGTGAGAGTCGGAGAGGGGGTGCATGCGACAGTGCCTTTAACCATTACAGGACTGGAGTTACCATCAGCAGTCTGAATGCTCTCCGGCGTCGGTAGGTGAGTATAGTCTTGGAACTCACCGCGGGACCCCGTGACATGGCGAGATGTCCCAGAGTCCATAATCCAACCTGGTTGGTGATCAACTACTGCAAGAGCACCCGCAGGAATACTTGTGCTGGTTTGGACAAAGCAAGTGATGTGATCTCCCGAGGTAGAGGATGCCCCATGACTGCCGTCCGAATCCAGCTTCGTGCTGCGTAACTTCGCGAGGAACTCCTTCTCAAGAGAGGTTAACTCAGCCAGGTGATTTTCTCCCCCTTCCTCCGCTAGATTAGCTTTGTGCCCTCCAGAATAACTTTCCCTTCTACCAGCATAACCGCCTCTACCACCTCGACGTCCTCCGCGGCCCCGTCTACGATCACTCGACGGACTTTACAGGAGTTTTGGACAAAATCTGATGTAATGCCCCGAGTCACCACAGTTGTGGCAAACACCGGCCACAGAGGGAGGCTGATTGAAGGCGGCAAGGGCAGACTTGTCAACAGCGGCTTGCTCCCCCTGGAAATAGCCTTTGTTGGGCATCAACTTCAATCGAGCCTCCTCTTGTGCCATGGCAGCTATGGCTTCTTCTAAGGTTGGAAGCATGGGCTGTGCGAGGAGGACATTCCTTCTATTCTCAAACACAGGGTTAGGACCCTTCAAGAACTTTATCATCCGTTATCGCGAAATATAATCCAAGAACTTTTGGAAATATTTTGCAAATGCTGGTTCGACTTGTGCATCTTCCATCCCAAGAGGATCATAGTAATCCAGATCAGGCCAGTACTTCTTCAACAGTACTGCATACTCAGAGATGGTACGGTTGTCCTGGGCCACCCGATCATGTTTATCATGCAGTTGGAAGACCCGCATAGGATTGCCTGAGCCGGAGTACATATCCTTCAAAGTTCGCCATATATCAGCAGTAGCCTCCATCGCCTCGACATTGTCCGATACCTGGTCGGTCAAGGAGGCTGTCAACCATCCAGCCACAACATTGTTGACAATTTTCTAAATAGCAAACTCCTTTGAGGAGGGATCAACTGGCGCCTTAGTTTGGCCATTGACGTAGCCAACCAAGCCTCATCCCTTCAGCGTCCGCATGGCCTGCCGTGACCATTTCAAGTAGTTGGACGTGCCCTCCAACTTCGTCTCTAGCTTCCCCATTTTGTAGGGTGACGGATCCACATCAGTATGGATCACACGTGGGGTTGCCTCTGTTAATCTTTTTGATAAAATATCATCAACCAATGCCTTCATCTCTTCTGCAGTCAGTTTACCACTGATCGAATCTATGGCGTCTTCAACTGTGATCCGTCGTCGTCGTCGTCTTTGTCGGCTTCGTCGGCTTCATCGTCGTCGTCGTCTTCGTCGGCTTCGTCGTCGTCGTCGTCGTCGTCTTCGTCGGCTTCGTCGTCGTCGTCTTTATGTAAAGTCTTCAACAGAGACCTTACGAATGTGCGGTTAACGTGGCCAACACCGGCGCGCGTATGTAGATCCGAATTTGCAGATCGAGAACGGAAAATAAATAAAGTATTTATAATTTCGGAGGGCGTAATCTAGGAACAGATGGTGCAAATAAAGCATTTGACGTCCATCCTTCTTCGAATAACCGCCCACATAACTCTCATGCAAATTAGGGTTTTTTTTTTTTCGAAAAAGGGGGGGGGCAGCAGCAGATTGGTTGGAAGAGGGGGGGGTTGTCGGCAGCAGGGGGGTCGGCCGGGGGTGGGGGGGCGTCGGGGCAGCGGGGGGGGGGGGGGTGAGCAGCAGCAGGGGGCGTCGGGGGGGGGGGGGGGGCAGGGAGGGGGTCGTCGGCGGCAGGGGGGGTTTGCCGGGTTGGGGAAGGGGTGATTTTTTTTTTTTGTGGTTATGGCTTTGATACCATGTAGAGAATAATTGTTGTGTGATTTTATTGATTGGCTACTCCACTACTTATAGGGAGTCTAGCTCCTCTTCATATTACATTTTCCAATGTGGGACTAAATCCCTTATTAGTTCTCAACAATGTTTAACCCCTTCACAAACTCAAGAATAAAAGAAAGAGATTACAATTAAAATAACCCACAAAAATCCCCTTTTCCTGAACGAAGACGATGACTTCTCAATCAGATCTCCTCTTCTTTATGTCTTGGATGACGAGCCTTAAGAGCAAAGCACGAAATTTCTCTTAGATTTTCTGTGGATCTCTACTTTTGTGCTATATTCTTTGTGCCTCCACCCTCAACCCATGTATATAAGATGATAAAATTCTATTATAGGTCATAATCGGATTTCCTAAATAGAAATAAAATAGGAATCCTGGTCTACCTAAAATAGCTACTCCTATTCCAGACTGGACTCCAACATGCATTACACAGCTAGATGAATTAGTTGACTACATAGGCTGAATCCAATATGGATATATGTCGATAAGTCAGCACAATCATTAGGATTACCATATGCCTATGAATATTTATATTAGTTGCTTTGCTACTGAGAACCATAATTTCCTCATTCACATAACTTATCTCCAAAACTCTCTTCCTCACCTCTTCTCCATTTATAATGTGGGAGATTTGTTATAGGATGGAACATCCTCATTGTGGAACGCTTAACGACTGAGATCTATAGATGCTAATGATGGCCAAAACAGAAAATAAAAATATCAAAGGTATATTTGTGACAATGATACAAATAACAAGTATTATTCGATTACATTTCATACTAAACCAAACATTTAAATATAATTGATATTACAATAGTACATGATTTTGATTACATGTTCCAACTAAACATGATAATGTAATTATTATTCTATTGTATTGCAAACTTTACATTACAAACTCCGATTACAATTACGTTGTAGCAAACAAAACACACCAAAAAAAAAAAACAGCAAATGCAGCAGAAACGGGACCCAGACAACAAGCAGGATAGTCTGGACTGGTCAGTTGGCCGATCCTCTACGTCAAGGCGCTAGGCCGGAACCTTCAAATTTGCTCTCAATAATCTTGTCGATACGTTGGGCCATGTCGGGTGTTAGATGGTTCATCCAGTCTCCGACCACACCTCGCCTGAAAAAAATGTTGTTGTCGGCCGTCGTACGCAACAAGGTTAGTTTCCCGACCTTGTTCACCTCCAAGCTGCTCAGCTTATCGAACCCGCACGTCCCTACGATGTCCTCCACCACCCCGTTCGCCTGCTCCTCCTGCGTGAAGGGACACCCCACGAACTCCGCAAGACGCCTCAGCTCCGCCGCAGGATCTTTCATCAACTCCTCGTATCGCATGAACAGGACATTGCAACCTCCTACTTGCAGGCTTGCCTTCCAGTAGCCTAACATGTGATCCCAGAAAGGTCCGGAGTGGGAACGCCCTTGGCAGAACCGGTCGAAGCTGACCTCGAGAGGCAGAGCCTCCTGACCGTCCTTCTTTCTGAATTTATTGATGAAGTGCCACAAGGACACGAAGTTGTCCTTGGGATTACGGCATAGGTAGACGACTCGACATCCGGAGTCGACAACGGAGTTGGGTAGGAAATGGAACGGGATATGTGTGGCCAGAAGCCTCGGGGAGGGTATCGAGTCCATGTCCGGGACTCTACTTTCTCCATACAACTCGAATTCAAGGTAAGGAACACACTGGTGGGGGTTGAGTGTGGCCAAGTTGCCGGTAGAGGAGGGAGAAGAATTGCGGTTGACGGTCGCGAAGAGTAGAGCCTTGAGCCATGTTGTTCCGGACTTGGGCAAGGTGGCCATGATGATGTCAGTAGGTCTGGCCTCGAACAGTTTCTGGACCATCATGGAGCCAACCATAAAGGGTATTGGTTGAAAGAAGCCGCTGTGGAAGCAGAGGTCCTCCAGATAGCAGCACCCCTCGACCGGGAGGCTCGACACGAGGTCGCGGCATTGCTGGTATACTCTCTGGTGGACTTCTTCCTCGTGCTCTTGCTCTGTTCGCAGAGGAGGCTGGTGGGATTGCTCCATGGAATTGTGGTAGCTGGTTTCTTGCACGACGTCGATGATGGGAGAGAGCGCGACAAATTTATACCCAGCTTGAGTGGTTCACGTGTCAGCATACAAACAGTTAACATAATTAAGCACGAAATTAACATATTTATATTGACATTTCAACAAATTTATATTGACATTTCAACAGTAGAGGTCATGTCAAGCATACAAGAAATTAACATATCGGTCAGAAATATATAATACTTTTATACTTTTAACATATTCAGATCCGTAAATTTGAAGCATGCAAGATTTTAAACGTATCCCGTATAAATTATTAGAAAATTTTACACAAAAACGTGGTGGAAACCTGTTTAATTAACCAAATTTGATGACATATTCAAGGATGTGAACTTTCTATGCTCAATATTTTTATTTTTTTTTGAATATTTGACCAAATTTTTGAACGTATCTCATTTGTACTGAACTGATTTATATTCGTATTTTTGACGTCCCAAATTTTTTCCATTCTCCGAATTGCTAACAAGGACCCATGATACTTGATATATATTTTTTTTTTCTTCTTCTACAAACCATTATTTTTATTTTTTAAAAAAAATAAGGAAGGCCAAAGTTTACATCGTTGGAAAAAAGTAATACATATACAAAAAATGATAAACTATTACAAACAACAAAATGATATAGTCGTTCAAAAAAAAAAAAAATAAGGTTCCATCTCATCGAAGCAGTGGCAGAGCATAAGCTGGGTTGGCCCGCGCTATAGCGTGGACTTACTATTAGCTGTAAATACCACTTTTAACCTTAGGGGTATTTTGGTAATTTTGTATGTTGCTAACTAACTAGTGTTAGTTTGAATATTAGTTAATTAGAATTAAATAGAGTTAGTGTCATGAATAGAATATTTCATTAGGTTAGATGACATGGTGGACCATTAGTAGAACATTCCAATTCAAAATTTATTTCCATAAGTTTCTTACTTTTTCTCCAAGCTTCTCTTCAGCCATTAATTTTATTCTCCATCATTTCTAGATCTAGAATTCCAACACCAATTCTCCACCAAACCCATTCATTCTTTTCATTGGAGCACAAGAGGAAGCTTGAACAGGAGTCCAAGCAAGGAGGATTGTGTCCGATTCGACTTTCTCGTGTCCGAATTTGGAGTTCTTCAAAGGAGGCACACACAAGTTGAGTAATTCTCTATTTTTCACCAATTTTTTGTTAAGAATGCCAATTAAACTCGTAGGAACCCTCCCATAGGTGGAATTGACTCTCTAATGCTAAATTTAGGTGTTAGAAGCCTTCAATCTGGTAGATCTAACTATTTTATGCTCAATTTGTGTTAATTACGAATATTGACCACCAAGTATTTGATACATGTTCCCATAGGATTTTTGTGTTCATTTATGAGTTGTGATTGTGTCCTTGTGTCCTAAATAGGATACTAGAGGTTTGTGTCATGATACTTATTTTATTCATGGTTAAATTAGTTATTTATATGCATATTGGTTTAAATATGTCAATTTGATTATTCATAGGCATGTAGTGAAATTATATAGAATTTGATGGTCTCGAGGTGTTTGTATCAATAGCTATAAGAATATTTATATCGGAATGTATCATGAGTGATGTATGCATGTATATGTGTGTCTAGAGAAAGGGGAGATGTTCCTGTGTACTATCCAGGCAGTGGCATGTCTTGGAGTGCAGTGTGTACCTAGGTGATGTACATTACCTGTGTGAAGCTGGAAGTTGTGCAGCAGCAATAAGAATAGAGTAGCAGCAGTCTACTGCAAACTACAGTAGGAGTAGGAGAGTGTCTGGCAGTTTCCTGCAGTGTGTGCAGTCCAGAGGTGAGTGTCTACATGGATTGATGTGTGTGATATGTTTGATAGTGGCAGAGGCTGCAGGTATCAATACAGGTGGTATCATATAGATAGGTGCACTAATACATGAGTCAACCTAGTGTGTCAGTGTGCATTGTACATACATGCATGTGTAGCAGTGTAGGACCTAGCAGGTGTATAGTTGTGTATCCTCATTAGGATACTAAGTAATTTGGTGATTTTAGATCAGAACAAGGAATTTTGTGTCTGAACAGTAATAAAAATACATTGAGCTATTGGGAAGCAACAGCAGTATTAGAGCACCTGCAGTGCTCTGCAAGTAGGATTTAGGTATGCATGCATCTAGCAGTTGTTCTACAATATGTATGTGTCCTGCATGAAACATCAGGGCAGTTGGCTAGATATGCAGCAGTGTAGAGATGCACCTGTGTGTGCAGGAAGTAGAGAGTATGCAGGGATGTTCTGCATTAGTAGCAGCTGCAGTCCCATCTATTGTATGCAGTGGGTAGCTAGTTGTATCAGGATACACCAGACGAGTGTGTTATTAGGTGCAGTAGTTAAGCTTACCTGTCAGTTATGTGTAGTCTAGATAGGTATTATGAAATACATATGTGTGAGTGGGAGAAAATATGAGGACCATAGTAGCAGTATCATAGGTAGTTTAGTATGCACGGTGTGGTAGTGGGATGTTATGTATTAGTGTGAGCGCAAGTAGGCAGTTAAGTAGATATGTGTATCCTGGGACCAAGGGTTGGAAATTTAAGATAATAGAGTACTTGGTAGGGGATATGAAAGGGTTATACAATTATTTTAGGTGTTTATAGGTAAATGTCAAGGTAAGTAGAGATTGTGGTTAGGATCCTAGAGTAGTGACCTAATGTGATATACCAATATTTATGGGTTCATAGGAAAGGTAAGTTGGGTGTATGTGAGATAGATTGGGTATCATAAGGTTAAGTGGTACTAGGAATTTTGACTCTAGAGTAGCCTAGTATGTGGGTAACTTTTGGGTATGTAATTACCTTAGGGGTAAGTGTCTCGGATACGGGTCTTGTGATACATGTATGATATGAGTCTATGTATAATAGTGCTATGATATCTAGTATCTCTT
Source organism: Iris pallida (assembly GCA_029216955.1). NCBI lineage: Eukaryota > Viridiplantae > Streptophyta > Magnoliopsida > Asparagales > Iridaceae > Iris > Iris pallida. Next base: position 14,558,566 of record JANAVB010014398.1, read on the forward strand.
TACCTACTAGTATGATCTAGGAAACCTAGAATTTACTTGTAAACCAACCAAATAGGTATTGATCTAGTTTTACTCGATTGACCTAAAAACCTAAAACAAAACTAGTTAAACATGCTTATGATTCCAAATCACCCTTTAACATGAAAATTCATATATATGTCACTTGGACTCCAGTTCTGACATTGATTTGTGTTCACAGCTCTGGACCACAAACGAGTATATTCTTCTAGTTTTCTTTACTTGATGATTACTATGATACATGTACTTAGTGATGTTATACTTGATTCTCGACACGATGGTACACGGATTGGTTTATATTGGATCCTCAGCCATGAGATGTTAGCTTCATATTGGACATTGTTGTAATGCCTATGGTTCGTATTGCGTATCTTGGTATACGTATACGTATTTTTAACTCGTATTGCATGTCTCCCTACTTGATTTATTCTAGCATTTCATTGATTGGTTTATTCTTAGGTTGGTTCGACTTGGCTTGGTTGCTTTGGTTCATCATGAACCAAAGGTGAACCCTCCTACCTACCACCACCCTCCTTATTTATAACCCCTTCCCTTTCTCTCTCCTCTTTACTTCCTTCCTACTTCATTTACTCTCCACCACCAACCAAGAGAACCCTAGCCTAGGCAAGTGCAACTTGCTTCATGAAGGAATCTACCATTTTTATTGTTCTAAACTCTTCTATACAACTTTCTAATCCATATTAGTTCTTGTCATTTTATATTTTTTTTGTATATTTTCTTGTAGATCTAGGTTTTAGCCATTTTCAGATTTTTATGGTTTTGATCTATCAAACCTTCTTGTTTTCAAGTTTTGATGGTTTCATGTTGTAGGAAATTTGATTCTACCCAATTTAGACTATTAGAAGTCCTGGTTTAGACTTATTTTGAGTGACTTATGGTCTTTTTGGTTCATTAATTTTTATGGCCATTGGTGGCTGTTTGGAGAAGATGAGCAATGCATGCTGTTTGCTGATGCATGCTATTTTCCTGGCGCATACTGTTTGCTTGCAAAACACTGTTGCCATGCTGTTTGCTGGCGCATGCTGTTTTGCTGGCGTATGCTGTCATGGCGCATGCTGTTTCTTGGCACATGATGTTTGCTGGCAAAATACTGTTGCAATACTGTTTGCTGGTACATGCTGTTTTGCTGGCGCATGCTGTCATGGCGCATGCTGTTTCCTGGCGCATGCTGTTTGCTGACAAAATACTGTTGCCATGCTGTTTGCAGGCGCATGCTGTTTTGCTGGCGCATGCTGTTCTGGCGCATGCTGTTCTGGCGTATGCTGTTTCCGGGAGCATGCTGTTTGCTGGCAAAATACTGTTACCATGCTGTTTACTGGCGCATGCTATTTTGCTGGCGTATGCTGTCCTGGCGTATGCTGTTTTCTGGCGCATGCTGTTTGCTGGCAAAATACTGTTGCCATGCTGTTTGCTGGCGCATGCTGTTTTGCTGGCGCATGCTGTCCTGGCGCATGCTGTTCTGGCGCATGTTGTTCTGGCGCATGCTATTTTGCTGGCGTATACTGTCCTGGCGCATGCTGTTTTTCTGGCGCATGCTATCCTGGCACATGCTGTTTGCTGGTGCATACTGTCCATGGCACCCCTTTTATCTCTTGTACCATTTGTTTTGCCATGACAATTCTTGTTATCTTATCCGTGTTGTTTCTCTTGATCCTTAGTGTAATATGGAATAATTGTGGCATGAACACGACATGATACATAAACTTGACACGATACATGGACACAACATGATAATGCATGATAGTGGCCCATCGTGGCGTACTGCTGACAAGAAAACCTGACATGCTGTTGCGACGGCTAACATGATATGACATGACAAGTATGAATAACCTGGACACCGTAGGTGATTGTGCTTGTACAATTAAACCAGTCTGGTCTTGCATCATGTTTAGGATGGGTCTCCTGAGTACCACGGTCAGGGGTACCTACTGAAATGGACTAAGACTAATAACTAGAATAACACAGTAGTCATGAAGAGATTTCCCAGCTACAGGCAATCCCGTTACCTGGGCGCTCTTGAGATCTGTAGCCTGCCGTCGAGTAGGGTACATTTCCAGCACACTGTCATATGTTTCACCCTCTAAGTCACCTAAGGGTACATGCGTTTCCTGGACGATGTACCCACTTGAATTCAACCCTTAATATTCGACCTGGGTAACCTGGATGGTCTGCAGGGCTTGTGGTTGTGGAATAATCTCATTGCATCTTGCTAGTAACTAGACCTGTGATAACCCTAGTTAGTTAAAGTATCAAGCCGTACTTATTGCTTGACCGTGATTGTTGAATGGGGAATAATCAGTCCAGTCTTGTCTTAATCCTGTATAGGATTGTTACATGTCCTGATTTTCTTATATTATCTTGCTGATAAATGGGAGAAACCAAGTTCGATTCAGATGAAGGGTTACAATCTCGGTCCTTGTTTGGTTTAAGGGTTGTATCTTGGTTATCTGAATGGTTCCATGATTATCTTATCGTATATCCTCGTGATGTTATATCTCTCCAGTTTTACTATATTATTATTATCTTCTGCGCTAATTGCTGGTTTTAGTTCCTAAGTGAAGCTTCCTTTGTGGCACTTGCTCTTTCTGGGATCTGACCCAGCTGGTTTTGTATGGCCAAATTTCGGAGCAGCTCCAGAGGATCTACCAACTTTTCTGCCGGATGGTGACCACCATGCATAACCAGGGCAACAAGTGGGTTATTTTTGGCTCTTCCACTTTATTGTAAAAATATTCTTTTGAGGCGTTTAGCCGACAAGCACCTGTTTAGCTCGATTGCACCTTCACTTACTGTCTGCCTACGGGCTGTAACATAATTGACAGATCCTAGGGTTGATCATGTATGACTAAACTCTTGCTAGTCCTCACATTTTGTAATGACTAGCTTCATGATCAGCTGAATATGTAATATTTGGGACGCCTTACTATTGTATATTTGGTGATCTTACATCTTATAACATTTGCTTACTTGCTTGTGATTGAGACACTAGGCTTGTTTGACCATAAGAGACTGTTGGCTTGTAGTTAAACCCTCATGTATCTAGACAGCCGTGACCCTATAGCGAGGTGGGTTGCACTTCAATATACGTAGCTGGCTATGTCTGCCCCCGCTCTCCAGTATTCTGGTTCTGGGACGTGATATGGTTTAAGTGGTGGCCCATGCAGGTCTTGTAAATTAAGATATGTGAGGGTTTACCGAATAGAGGTCTCAATCAGCACTCGCCCTTGATCTCTGTTCGTATCCTCTGAATCCCTGGATACTTGACCTGATCACATGCCGATCAGCAAGGTGGAGCACCTCCTGCGGACCAGCAGCAACCTGGAGATCAAGCCCAGCATTCCGGAGTGGCCTCCAGAGTCGTGCCTTCTGGCGGAGAGCCACCAGTTCAGCCCGTCCAACCGGAAGAACCTGATGATGGCAATTTGGTAGGTCTTGTCAGGACCTTGATAGCTTCCCAAGATCGTCGAGGAGATGTCTTGCACCAGGCAATGACGGATGCTCTGACCAGAGGAGGTCATCAGGGTAACAGTGCGGCCAACAGCTTCAAGCACTTGAACCCTCCATTCTTCGACGGCAGTGAAGATGCTATCGCCGCAGATGCTTGGCTTCAGGACACAGAGGTGATTCTAGAAGCAGCCAGGACCCCAGAGAACGAGATGGTGGCCGTAGTGCGCCTGCAGTTGTTGGATTTGGCCCGCAGCTGGTGGACGGCGCAGGCCGTTGGATTAGTGGCACCCATTGCTTGGACAGTATTCAGAGAGCGATTCCGGACCAAGTACTTCGATGCTGTAGCTCGGTACGATCTGCAGACGAGGTTCACCAATCTGAAGTAGATGGACAGGACGGTCGACGGATATGCGGCCGAGTTTTCCAGGCTCAGTCGGTTTGCTCCCACTTTGGTGGCAACCGAGTTTGATAGAGCCCAGCGATTCCAGCAGGGGCTTCACTTGGAGATTTTATTGGCCGTTGAGCAGTTTGAGCATCAGACTTTTGATGCAGTCTTGAGAGCAGCTAGGAGGCATGAGTATACCTCCCAGAGGATCGTGGATAGGGTCGGAGGTCGGAAGAGATCTCACGGCCAGATGAATCAGTCGTCAGCCCCAGCCCCGGCAGCCAGGGCTTTGACTATTGGGTCTCCGAGGCGAGCGGCCTCAGTAACGTCGGTTCAACATTCAGCCCCGATGTACCCTCAGCAGCAGAAGCAGAAGCCCTCTTCCGCAGTAGAATGTTGGCATTGCGGGAAGCCAGGACATGTGGTAGCAGAATATCACAGGGCGCAAGGATTGTGCCTGGCTTGTGCAGCAACAGATCATAAGGTTAGATCCTGCCCGAATAGGGGTGGTTTATCATCGTCCAACCTTTCTAGCTCTTCAGTGAGAGGACCAGCTCCAGTCCAGCAGCAGCAGTATCAGCCTCAGAGGCCCTTGCCGCCTCAGTCCCAGGCATTCCAGCAACAACACCCCCAGCAGTATGCACAAGCCCAAGCCCAGGTCCAGAGCAGGCAACGAAGATTTCAGCAGAGGGGACCAGCACCCCGAGGGTATGGTCAGGCTATGGTGATGACCACAGAGGAAGGATTGGCACCAGGAGAGGTAGTGGCAGGTACTATTCTCGTCAACTCCTTTCCAGCTTCAGTATTATTTGATTCTGGTGCATCGCATTCATTTATGTCTGCACGATTTACGACACGGGTAGGATTAGAGCCCGAGTCATTATCAGTAAGGCTCGATATACTTACTGGTAACGGACTTGTGGGAGTAGATAGAGTATTTTCTTCGTGTCAGATCGTAGTTAGCGGTAGAGAGTTTTCAGCTAGATTGATAGAGTTCCCGATGGCCGATTATGATGTGGTCTTAGGGATGGATTGGTTGAGGAACCAGTATGCTAGAATAGACTGCTATATTGGCAGAGTTTTTTTTAGCATTCTAGGCAAGCCAGAGTTTTCCTTCTCCCTAGGCGAAGTTGAGCCTTCTCCTCCAGTATTACGGCTGGCAGTAGCAGCAGTGCAGTTACCTCAAATAGTTGAAGAGTTTCCAGATATTTTCCCAGAAGAGCTTCCAGGTATACCGCCAGAGCATGTGATCGAGTTCACCATTGACTTGATCCCCGGGATAGCCCCAGTGTCGGAGAGAGTCTACAGGATGGCCCATTCAGAGTTGGAGATATTATACAAGATGATTGAAGAACTTAGGACCAAGGGATTCATTCGTGCAAGTGGATCGCCTTGGAGAGCCCCGATGCTTCTTGTGAAAAAGAAGGATGGTACGTCCAGGTTATGTATTGATTATCGTACCTTGAACTCGGTGACAATCCAGAACAGATACCCTCTCCCGAGGATAGATGACTTGTTTGATCAACTCAAGGGGGCAGCAGTATTCTCGAAGATCGACTTGCGGTCAGGATACCATCAGATCAGAGTCAGAGTGCAGGACATCCCGAAGACAGCTTTTAGATCCAGATATGGGCATTAAGAGTTCCTTGTGATGCCATTTGGAGCAACCAATGCGCCGGCTGTATTCATGGACCTCATGAATCGTATCTTTATGCCTTATTTGGATCAGTTCGTGATAGTGTTCCTAGATGACATCCTGGTCTACAGCAAGAGTGAAGCAGAGCATGAGCAGCATCTCAGAGTTGTCCTCCAGATTCTTTGTGAGTACTAGTTGTATGCCAAGTTCAGTAAATACGAGTTCTGGCTCGATCGCATTTCATACTTGGGTCATATCATCACCAGAGGAGGAGTAGAAGTGGATCCCCAGAAGATCGTGGCCATTAAGACATGGCCAGTGCCCAGCACAGTTGCAGAAGTCCGTAGTTTTCTTGGTTTGGCCGGCTACTACCGGCGATTTGTTTCGGACTTTGCTCAAATTTTAGCACCCTTGACCTAGTTAACCCGCAAGGATGTGCAGTTTGCTTGGACAGCAGAATGTCAGAATTCTTTTGAGAAGTTGAAGCGAAGCTTGATGACAGCTCCTATTCTCACGCTTCCAGATGGGACCGGAAGATTTTCAGTGTATTGTGATACTTCAGGAAGAGGCCTAGGATGTGTTCTGATACAGCATGGGAAGGTAATAGCTTATGCGTCACTTCAACTTCGTGATCATTAGAGGAATTACCTAATCCATGACTTAGAGTTGGCGGCAGTAGTGTTTGCACTTAAGTTGTGGAGGCACTATTTATACGGAGATAGGGTGGAGATTTTCACCGACCACAAGAGCCTGAAGTATGTTTTCACCCAGAAGGATCTTAACATGCGTCAGAGGAGGTGGCTAGAGCTTCTTGTGGATTATGATGTCAACCTGCAGTATCATCCTGGGAAGGCCAACGTCATTGCAGATGCATTGAGCAGGAAAGCCGAAGTTTATTTCCTTACAGCGCAACCAGAGCTGTTAGCAGATCTTCAGAAGATGGGTATAGAAGTTGTTCTCCCTTCCAGTGTGGCATTGATGGCCAGTATGCAAGTTCAGTCCAGCATAGTTGAGAGGATCAAGATGGCTCAGTCAGCAGATTCCAAGCTTCAGCGACACAGAGCAGAGTGTGAGACAGGACGAAGACTGGAGTTATGCATCCATGAAGATGGTAGACTTCGATATGGTAAGCATCTTTGTGTACCCAGTAGAGATATCAGACAGGAGATCATGGCAGAGGCTCACAGTTCTCAGTATTCCATTCATCCCGGCGGTACGAAGATGTACCAAGATATTCGGCAGCACTTTTGGTAGAATGGCATGAAGAGGAAGATAGCTCGGTTTGTCTCTCGGTATTTGGTTTGCCAACAGGTTAAGGCTGAACATCAGAGGCCAGCTGGACTTCTTCAGCCCTTGCCGATTCTAGAATGGAAGTGGGAGCTTGTAACCATGGATTTCGTGACTAGATTACCTAGATCCCCAGCTGGTTGAGATGCTATATGGATTATAGTTGATAGGCTCACGAAGGTGGCTAACTTTCTACCATTCAGAAATGGTCAGTCGACAGCTCAGCTGGCAGAGATGTACCTCAGACAGATAGTCAGAATGCATGGGGTACCAGTCAGTATTACCTCGGACCGGGATTCAAGATTTACATCTCACTTTTGGCATAGCTTGCAAGAGAGTTTGGAAACTCATCTCCAGTTCAGCTCAGCATATCATCCGCAGACAGATGGTCAGTCAGAACTCACGATCCAGACTCTTGAAGATATGTTGAGATCTTGCACACTTGACTTCGGTGGTTCGTGGGAAGATCACCTACACCTGGTGGAATTCTCGTACAACAACAGTTTCTAGGCCAGTATCCAGATGGCACCGTTCGAGGCACTATACGGTAGGAAGTACAGATCCCCGCTAGCCTAGGATAATGTTGGAGAGAGACAGATGCTCGGTCCAGAAATGATTGCCTAGACAGTTGAAGTGGCCAGAAGAGTCCGGGATCATCTTCGAGTTGCCCAAGATCGCCAGCGCCATTGGGCCGATTCTTATTGGCGTTCCCTCGAATTCTCTATCGGCGACCATGTATTCCTTAGGATCTCGCCTACTCGTGGGCTCATTCGTTTCGGCGTACGGGGAAAGCTTAGTCCTAGGTATATAGGGTCGTTCGATATTCTGGAGCGAATAGGAGATGTGTCCTATCGTCTTGCTCTCCCGTCGTCGCTAAGCGAGGTGTATGACGTGTTCCATGTATTCCAACTACGACGGTATAGCCCGGACCCGAGCCACATCCTAGATCATTCAAAATTGGTTGTTGGTACCAACCTTTCGTATGAAGAGAGGCCCGTGTCTATATTGGACCGGATAGAGAAGATACTCAAGAACAAGACTATCAAGTTAGTTCGAGTTGCTTGGGGTCATCACTCTTTAGGTGAGTCAACGTGGGAGCGTGAAGATGATATCCGATCGTAATATCCTGACATGTTTGACTCGTGAGGTATAATGTCCTCCTTATACCTCATTCCTTCGATTTCTTGCTTGCATGATTGATTGATTGCCTAGTATAGCTTGCTTGTGATTAGTATAGCTTGTCCTTGCCCCTCTAGCCTCTTAATTAAATTTCGAGGACGGAATTCTTTTAAGGTGGATAGAGTTGTAATGCCTGTGGTTCGTATTACGTATCTTGATATACATATACGTATTTTTAACTCGTATTGCATGTCTTCCTACTTGATTTATTCTAGCATTTCATTGATTGGTTTATTCTTGGGTTGGTTCGGCTTGGCTTGGTTGCTTTGGTTCATCATGAACCAAAGGTGAACCCTCCTACGTACCACCACCCTCCTTATTTATAACCCCTTTCCTTTCTCTTTCCTCTTTACTTTCTTTCTTCTTCATTTACTCTCCACCAACAACCAAGAGAACCCTAGCCTAGGCAAGTGCAACTTACTTCATGAAGGAATCCACCATTTTTATTGTTCTAAACTCTTCTATGCAACTTTCTAATCTATATTAGTTCTTGTCATTTTTATATTTTTTTGTATATTTTCTTGTAGATCTAGGTTTTAGCCATTTTTGGATTTTTATGGTTTTAATCTATCAAACATTCTTATTTTTAAGTTTTGATGGTTCCTTGTTGTAGGAAATTTGATTCTACCCAATTTAGACTATTAGAAGTCCTGGTTTTGACTTATTTTGAGTGATTTATGGTCTTTTTGGTTCATTAATTTTTACGGCCATTGGTGGCTGTTTGGAGAAGATGAGCAGTGCATGCTGTTTGCTGGCGTAATCTATTTTCTTGGCGCATGCTATTTTTTGGCAAAATATTATTGCCATGCTGTTTGCTGGCGCATGCTGTCATGGCGTATGCTGTTTTCTGGCGCATGTTGTTTGCTGGCAAAATACTATTGCCATGCTGTTTGCTGGAGCATGGTGTTTTGCTGGCGCATGCTGTTTCCTGGCACATGTTGTTTGTTGACAAAACACTGTTGCCATGCTTTTTGCAGGTGCATGCTATTTTGCTGGCGCATGCTGTCCTGGCACATGCTGTTCTGGCGCATGCTGTTTCCTGGTGCTTGCCATGCTGTTTGCTGGCGCATGCTATTTTGCTGGCGCATGCTGTCCTGGCGCATGCTGTTTCCTGGCGCATGCTGTTTGCTGGCAAAATACTGTTGCCATGCTGTTTGCTGGCGCATGCTATTTTGCTGGCGCATGCTGTCCTGGTGCATGATGTCCAGGCGCATGCTGTTCTGGCGCATGCTGTTCTGGCGCATACTGTTTGCTGGCGCATGCTGTTTTGCTGGCGCATACTGTCCTGGCGCATGCTGTTTCCTGGCGCATACTGTTTTCCTGGCGTATGCTGTCCTGGCACATGCTGTTTGCTGGTGCATGCTGTCCCTGGCACCCCTTTTATCTCTTGTACCATTTGTTTTGCCATGACAATTCTTGTTACCTTTTTCGTGTTGTTTCTCTTGATCCTTAGTGTAATATGGGATAATTGTGGCATGAACACGATATGATATATGAACCTGACACGATACATGGGCACAATATGATAATGCATGATAGTGGCCCGCCGTGGTGTACTCCTGACAAGAAAACCTGACATGCTGTTGCGACGGCTAACATGATATGACATGACAAGTATGAGTAACCTAGACACCGTGGATGATTGTGCTTGTACAATTAAACCAGTCTGGTCTTGCTTCATGTTTAGGATGGGTCTCCTGAGTACCACGGTCAGGGGTACCTACTGAAATGGACTAAGGCTAATAACTAGAATAACACAGTAGTCATGAAGAGATTTCCCAGCTACAGGCAATCCCGTTACCTGGGTGCTCTTGGGATCTGTAGCCTGCCGTCGAGTAGGGCACATTTCCAGCACACTGTCATGTGTTGCACCCTCTAAGTCACCTAAGGGTACATGCGTTTCCTGGACGATGTACCCACTTGAATTCAACCCTTAATATTCGACCTGGGTAACCTGGATGGTCTGCAGGGCTTGTGGCTGTGGAATAATCTCATTGCATCTTGCTAGTAACTAGGCCTGTGATAATCCTAGTTAGTTAAAGTATCAAGCCGTACTTATTGCTTGGCCGTGATTGTTGAATAGGGAATAATCAGTCCAGTCTTGTCTTGATCCTGTATAGGATTGTTACATGTCCTAATTTTTTTATATTATCTTGCTGATAAATGGGAGAAACCAAGTTCGGTTCAGATGAAGGGTTACAATCCCGGTCCTTATTTGGTTTAAGGGTTGTAACCTGGTTATCTGAATGGTTCCATGGTTATCTTACCGTATATCCTCGTGATGTTATATCTCTCCAGTTTTACTATATTATTATTATCTTCTGTGCTAATTGCTGGTTTTAGTTCCTAAGTGAAGCTTCCTTTGTGGCACTTGCTCTTTCTGGGATCTGACCCAGCTGGTTTTGTATGGCCAGATTTCGGAGCAGCTCCAGAGGATCTACCGACTTTCCAGCCCGATGGTGACCACCAGGCGTAACCAGGGCAACGAGTGGGTTATTTTTGGCTCTCCCACTTTATTGTAAAAATATTTTTTTGAGGCGTTTAGCCGACGAGCACCTGTTTAGCTCGATTGCACCTTCACTTACTGTCTGCCTACGGGCTGTAACATGATTGACAGATCCTAGGGTTGATCATGTATGACTAAACTCTTGCTAGTCCTCACATTTTGTAACGAATAGCTTCATGATCAGCTGAATATGTAATGTTTGGGACGCCTTACTATTGTTTATTTGGTGATCTTACATCTTGTAACATTTGCTTACTTGCTTGTGATTGAGACACTAGGCTTGTTCATGACCATAAGAGACTGTTGGCTTGTAGTTAAACCCTCATGTATCTAGACAGCCGTGACCGTATAGCGAGGTGGGTTGCACTTCAATATACGTAGTTGGCTATGTCTGCTCCCGCTCTCCAGTATTCTGGTTCTGGGGCGTGACAATTGTTCATCGTATTGATATTTATACATTGTTCGTTGTGTTGATGTTAGACATTGTTCATCGTGTTAATTTAGACATTGTTTCGTAATTCATATATTGTGACATGTTATGGTTGGATCCATTGTACTAATCGGGGTAAAAAAATGCTATTTAGATATGTGATCATATCCTTAGACATTGTGATAATGTAGACATTGAGATAACTAACCATACACCGCACGTATGGTTGGCCTTACCTTATTAGACATTGTGCAAGTTTCCAGACCGATCACATATCTGAACTGGTATTTCAAAACACATAGATAATTGTAGTGATTTTTCGTTCCAGTTCATATCTTGCTATATGCCATGTTGTACCTGCTCTCTTATTGTTCGTTACTTACCATTTCCATAGATCAGTTTACCTTCTCATCTTGTACCACATTTACTATTACTATTTTGTAGTCTTTATCATGTAATTGGAACTGTTGTTAGAGTTGTGCTCATTCCAATCTTGATTGGATAATATTTTTCGGAGATAGATTTGGAGGATTAGTGTCCCACTTATTATGGAACCCAGAAGGGTAGCTCAGGAGTAGATGAGAGACTGTCGGGAGGTCTAGCCAGATTACCTAGTTATCTTAGATTCCATTAGTAGTACTTGGTATCGGATTTGTTTTCGGTAACTACCTGATACCTTAGGATGTTATATTGGATTTAGTTTTGTTGTGGTTGTCTAGACTTATCTAGAACATGTGGTTTTCGATTACCATCTCTTTATATTCTATCGTACCATATCATATCGTTCTTTCAGATATCATGATGAGTATTATCATTGTTAGATATCATTGTTCTTCTTTGGAGTTAGATATTTGTTTGAGATGGTTAGTTATAGTGATTGTCTAGACAACTTACTACACCGATGTTGCGGTATAGGCTTGTGCCTCACCCATCCGTATCTGATCATGCGGGCGTGTGTTGTGACAGGAGCTTATTGTATATTATCACATGTAACAACAAGTAATAGTCTTAGCTTAATTGGTAGAGTGGCTAGGTGTTGTATGTAGATCCATGGTTCAATTCTTGTAGCTTGCGAGGATTTGGTATTTTAATTTTTTTGGTATATTTGAGTTTATCACATAATTTTTTTTATCCCTGTTCTCACTCCCCCGTAAAAAAATGTCTGTCTCCGCCCTTGCGTCGAAGGTTAGGGTTTATGTGGGGAAGGGAAGATGGAGGTTAGGTCGAAGAAGAGTAATGGAACAAAATAAATTAGGGTTAGGTTTGTTTGGATTTGGGGAAGGTGAAGAGGAGGAGAAGAGAGGGGGACTCCATCTTATTGTTGCTAATGAGAGAAGATGACCAAGGATATTTTGGTACTAAAAATTCACTTTTGTTTGTTAGGACGATAAAATTAATCCTAGAGTGACAGATGATATCAACTTAAAAATATTCAATAGGTGAGAGTAGTGATGTGTATGATATTAATGTTTAGGGTATGAAAAACTTATATAGTTTAGAGTACCAAGTTGAAAATGAGCAAAAAAATTGGAATGATCACTCGCAAGATGGCGACGAACATTCGACCCTTTTACCGATAATCAATCAACGAAGAGGCGACTATGGGCCGACACCCTGGCAATGAACCTTGTTTACGCTACATGGATTTCAGCTCAGATACTCCATTAGCAAGGGATGTTAGCTTTGCCCGGGTTTCCTAGGTTCTTCGACGGACGTTGCCTGCCCGTCGCAAGTACATCGCTACTTTGACCAGATTTTATTTTTTAAAATCTCATCAAAGCACAAATACATAGCAATATATTGTAGAATCATTTTGCAACCGAACGTTCAGCGACACAAAATGCTCGCTGGATCCAGGAATAATAATATAATATGATAGATCTGGCGTAATATGTCGTAGAATACTCGTCTAATCAGACATTCAACAACACAAAACGCTTACTAAAAACCCATATAAAGAGAGGAAATAAAATATAATTGCATTACAAAGACTATTGCTAAAAGTACTACAAAAATATGCCAACTGACACCACAATTTTGGTAGTACTGAAAACAGACTTCTTTATTTTCAGGACTGTCAAAATTTTGATAGTCCTGAAAATGCAAAAGACTGCCAATTTTTTTGTCATTGACAGTCATGGATATGCACAAGATTGTCATAGTTGTAGTACCTTTAGCATATGTTGTAGTGTATTTAGAAGGCCATTACAAATTCCATTCCATTACTATTATAATTACATCACAGTAAATAAACTTATCCTAATTATAATGTCTCATTCGATAAAATTTAGAAAAACAACTCGAGAAGGCAGTACGGAACCCAGACAACAAGCTGGACAGTCTTGCTAGGTGCACTGGTAGATTGGCCGATCCTCTACGTCAAGGCGCTAGACCTGAACCTTCAAACTTGCTCTCAATAATCTTGTCGATATGATGAACCATATCGGGTGTGAGCTGCTTCATCCAGTCTCCAACCAGACCTCGCCAGAAAAAGCTGTCATTGCAACCACTATAGGCAATAAGGTTTATTTCCCGACCTTGTTCACCTCCAATTAGCTCAGTTTTTCGAACCCGCATGCCCTTACGATGTCCTCCACCGCCCCGTTTGTCACGCCCCGATCCCGGAGGATCGAAATCTAGCTACTGGGCGTGCTGTTATACAAGTCTAGATTGCATTTGTACAAGGCAAAACCATTACAGTTCCAAGTATTTCTCAGAAAACAACGACAGCGCAGTAAAACTGAACATATAATTTGAAGTCACACAATATATAAAAAATGTATCTCTTTATTGATAATTGCAATGGATTACAAGACTTGCACTGGAATACATAGTTTACAACTGATTACAAGACTCTTCAATAGCCAACTGAATATATACTTGCCCTTTAGGCTACAACTAAATATGCCGACTTCTTTACAATGAACTTACCAATTTGGATACAATCTCACTGGTATAACTGAGTTACACTGTTCCATACATTATATCTCGTATAGCAGAATACATCATCTTGCAAGAAGAGCTTCTGCACATCCATCCGATTTATCAATGCCAAGCACTGATCAAACGATTTCCCCCATACACAAGCACCTGTAATATTACTCACAACGTGGGTCAGTACATCATCAATGTACTGGCAAGCGGTGCTGGCCCAACTTACCTCAAAAGACAACACTAAGTAATTATGTTATAGAACATTATTAACAGTAGACTTTCTCGTTGCCTTAGGGTCAATTTCATGTTATAGCCGACAAGGAGTAAAGCATGCAATTCTCATAGCCAACACAATTAAAGCATACAGTTATCACCCTTTGGTGATTCTTACCCACGGTCGTATAGCCATCCTTGTATATTTATAGTACTTACTCAGCCTGCATAAGACATTTTTAGAACAATATCATAATTCAATATAATTGTCTTCAGGTGATTCTTACCAACAGTTGACATCCTTTCCTGTAATTGAGCAATAACTTACTCTACCTACATAAGACATCATTAGCACTGGACCTATTTATATGAAAGTCACTGGCTATACGCCATCTTGGACCGTCTTACAGGTATAACGTCACCCCTTGCAGTACAGGTAGCTAGCCCCACTGAAGGTCCCGCATACCGTGCTACTACTGCAGCACTGTGCTACTACTTCAGCACGAGATTCCCCCCAGGACGAATCGGTTTCCAAGGCCTTGGAATACCGTTCGAGGAACCACCTTGTCGACAAGTTGTCTATGACAATGCAATTATATGCAACTTATCTAAGAAGAAAACTTATAATGCATGAGAAGGAAAACTAAGTAAAAACCCATCATTCTCATTCTTATTGCCATCTTGCCTTGAGCTAACGCTCATATTATTATCGGCCCAAACCAATATTCTACATCGGCATAGGAGAATAGAATATTGTTACTCAATCTCTTTTCCACATCATTGATACCATACATCTTTCCAACCAAACTCAATGTACTCACCGCCAAATTCCTGGCACTTAGCATCTGTTTAGAAAACGTTCATTCGGCATAATTCAAGCATACTCACTGTCCAGTTCTTGGGTCTTATTATCTGTATTACCATCTGTTCGTCGAGCTAAGGCTCAATATACTTACCGTCTAAGTATTTGGGACTTTTCTTTCACCTGTCATATATTTTATAACAGCAACACGCAAGCTCACAAATCATAAAATGATACGCAACAGTTTCGGGTCATGTGGTTAATTATCTTTCATTATTTTTTCGACTTTCATGCAAGGTGTTATTCAACAACTCAACGAGTAAACACAACATACTATCCTTTATTTTAAGCGTGAAGCTAAAGGATCTTAGAAGGGTTCAACACTACTCACATTTATAAGACAATTTCTGCCACAATCGCATAGCCTTCTAAACAATCCTTCGCATATTCCCAAGTCCAACAAGGCTTCATCGAACCAACCATCCATCATAAAGCATCTTGCGGATCGTGGCACTACAATATATACTACTCAAAAAAAGTTTCGTCCTCGAAACTTAAAACAAAACTCATCCTCATAACTTTAACCAAATTCATGAAACTTTCCAACGATTAACTTGCACTATTCAACATTTCTCTACAATCTCTCAATTAATTTCAAGTAATGTACCATCTCGTCACAGCATC
Source organism: Iris pallida (assembly GCA_029216955.1). NCBI lineage: Eukaryota > Viridiplantae > Streptophyta > Magnoliopsida > Asparagales > Iridaceae > Iris > Iris pallida. The sequence continues at coordinate 14,574,108 of JANAVB010014398.1, forward strand.
CCAACTGATTCAAAATAGTTTACCATCTTTGTTTTTCCTCCAACACTTGTGCAATTTTGTTAGCACATGATAATCCTCTCCGTGGCTTCGTTTGAATTCAGCATACCACTTAGTTGGAATCATACATATATTTTAGGCGTCCCAAAAATACATGCACTTCAGCAAAGTTCAGTGATAGAGAAAATGAACGAGCTACGGTGCAACTTCTTTTCCGAACATCAGCGATTGCTCTGCGCATCTCGTATATTCCCAACTTGTTTATTCAATTATCCAACCAACCAACAACGCAATGAATGTTACAAATTTCAACTTGAGAAATTTTTCCACAGCCGATCTAAAATATTCCCAAAGTATTCCTTTCAATTTTATTGTCATTCATGCCACCAAAGTTGATAAATCCTATAGCCACATTTTATTTCAATACCCTGATTCTCATCGATCAAATCTTGTACACATCATCGTTCTCATCCATACACTTTGTTTGCAACTCGTAAATTTTTCGATCATGATCCATCCATCAAATTGTACCATTATTCCACTCTAGTAGCATTTCTCACTGTACTCAAACATTTTTTCGTATTAATCAAGCTAACATATATATTATCCTCTCGCATATGCAACTCTCATATTCCAACAATATTAATTCCGATGGTCCTTTCAAAATTTCATTCGCTCTCGCCGATCTCGGCTTCATGTACTATCTCATTCTGTCGTTACACTTTTGCTTCCAATTTCAATCTGATTATCCATCAATGAATTTATTCCGACTGTCTCAAGGCAACTATCGTCATTTTAAACATCTCAATATGATTCAACCAACCAAATCCAACCAACTTTAGCAAATTTTTGACATTCCCAAATAAGGCTATCGGGGACATACATATGTCTTACCTTAGAGACAATATATGATCTGACCAACTTAAGGGACATGGGACACCACCCCAATCTTATGAACTTATTTCCAAACTCGAACAACTGAAATAACATAGCCAACCAATCGAAAACTTAGGCAACCAACCGACACTCTAGGCAACCAACCGACATTCTAGGCAACACATTCTAGGCAACCAACCGACATTCTAGACAACCAACCGACATTCTAGGGTCAAGTCTTTCTACCAGTACTTATACTCGGGCCATACCCAACGAAGTCTCATTCTAGACTTACCCACAACCGACAAAATTTATCCGACAATTCTATCCAACAATTCTTATGGGTCAATTTCGAAGCCATCATATAAATCTTTATCAATCGAATATCCAAACTTTCAATTTCCACTTGCATAGATATAACATCTGCTCAATCCAACTTGCATCCTCATATCGTTCTCAAATTGTCTATTCAATCGGATCAACTATTCTGAGTCATAATCCAACATTGTTACCTCAATAGTCTACTATTTAGCATCTTTTCTGCGATCTCTTTACGACATATTCATTTCCTATATCTTTAGATCATCGATACGGTCTGTACTCTTTTAACCAAAAAATAAGGCAACTATATAATCATATTTCTTCCGAAAGCATCCTTTATGAATTTTTGCTAGCACCCAACACGGTCATCTCTTAGCAATCCATGTTAACCATCAATATTTATTTTGCATCATCTCTTTGTGATTCCATAAGAAGATTTACTATTCATGCACCGATCTACTCTCTATGGCACCAATCATCTAGCATTCATATTTCGGTCATCTAGTGGATATAACATAACTCATTAGCTAAGTCATAATCCAACAATTCTATATTCCACCCAAACTCGTTATTCATGCGATAGCATCATCTACCGACAGGGTCTATTACGTATCGCTGTATCTCGATTCTTAATTGTATACCAGCCATCAAAATCTCATAAGGAACATCTACTCTTTCATGCATCAAGGAACAAGTACTCATTCTCTATGCCTCAAAAATCAAGGGTCATAACTTGTTAATTTGGGACACATTAAATTATTTCAAGCACAGCTGCACAATGTGCTAAGATCATCTATGCCTCAAGCCCATTTTCTACTTTTCGGTCGTTGATACAACTTTCTACATCTTCTAAATTATTCGCAACATTCGATAAGCGTCTAACACCACCATCAATTTGTCGATGTCTAACATGCAATTTCATTTACTCAATTCCAACATCATTCTATATTCGGTCCACATTGTTCTCCCAAAATCTTTTGATAGCAACATCCCACCATCGTTACTAAGCCTACAATCCTTTTACCCAACTGATTCAAGTAACGCTTGAATCTGTAATTCGTTTCCTTCCCAACTAAGGCATTCATTTAATATTTCCAATTCCCATTTCCCGAAATAATGCTAACCGTCAAAGTCTAGCAATGGTTCATCTGAACACATCCAAATCTTGCAACTGATTATTCAAACTTAATAATCAAGGGACATGCCTAGCCGTCATGCATCAATCGTAATCCCAACTACGACTCGATACTACCCAATATCTTATAGGTAAAGCAATCACTATGCCACAAATAGGGTCAAGGGACATCTCATCACGACGAAGGTATAGGCAATATACCACTCAGAGCTCAAGCAATTCATGACACAATATTCTCTTCGCATCAAACCAACGTCCGATATGGACTATCCATCCTGTAGTGGTTATGCTGACCACAAATACCGACTCAAGTTTCTGTCGATTTCCATTCACAGAAATCCATGCACATTTTGTTCCAACATATCGTACCATCACCTACAGTCGATTGCTGCATAATAATCGACTTCAATGAATCCCACACATAAGACAGCCATCATACATCACAAACTTATTAAAGCATCGCATCATTGTTATTCATTTTGGTATCTTTTAGAAATTCAACAAAGCACACATATCACAGCCCACATATTTAGACTTATTGTATGGAACACCCAGTGAACGGCTAGAAGGATCAATGGACTTTCAGTTAATGGAACAACTTAAAAAAAATTCAAACAATAATGAATAATCGTGGAAGCACTTTAAGTCATTATAGAGGCAACTTTGATTCATCATGGATGCAACTTTGAGTATTCGAGGAAGCAACTTTGATTCACCGTCGAAGCAAATTTGAGTAATCGATGAAGCAGCCTTTGAATCATCGCAGAAGCAGTCTTTGAATCATCTTAGTAGTAATATTGATTTGAAACAAATCGAATAAGAATCCAAGGACGTAAAGCCATGTTCTGATACCATTATGTCATGCCCCGATCCCGAAGGATCGAAATCTAGCCAATAGCGTGATACCGTACAAGTCTAGTTTGCACTTGTACAAGGGAAAACCATTACAGTTCCTGGTATATCTCAGAAAACAACGATAACATAGTAAGACCGAACAGATAATTTGAAGTCACACAAGATATAAAGAAATGTTTCTCTTTATTGATAATTGCAATGGATTACAAGACTTGCAGCGGAATACAGAGTTTACAATTGATTACAAGACTCTTGAATAGCCAACTGAATATATACACTCGTCCTTTAGGCCACAACTGAATATGCCGACTTTTTTACAATAAACTTGCCAATTTGGCTACAATCTTACTGGTACAACTGAGTTATATTGTTCCATACATTATGTTCCGTATAGCAGAAGACATCATCTTGCAAGAAGAGCTTCTGCACACCCATCCGATTTATCGATGCCAAGCACTGATCAAACAGTTTCCCCCATACGCAAGAACCTGTAATATTGCCCACAACGTGGGTCAGTACATCATCAATGTACTGGCGAGCGGTGCCGGCCCAACTCACCTAAGAAGACAACACTAAGTAATTATGTTATAGAACATTATTAATAGTGGACTTTCTCGTTGCCTTATGGTCAATTTCATGTTATAGCCGACAAGGAGTAAAGCATGCAATTCTCATAGCCAACATAATAAAAGCATACAGTTATCATCCTTTGGTGATTCTTACCCACGGTCGTATACCATCCCTGTATATTTATAATATTTACTCAGCCTGCAAAAGACATTGTTAGAATAATATCATAATTAAATATAATTGTCACCGTTCAGGTGATTCTTACCAACAGCCGACATCCTTTCCTGTAATTGAGTAATAACTTACTCTGTCTGCATAATACATCATTAGTACTGGACCTATCTATATGAAGGTCACTGACGACACACCATCTTGGACCATCTTACAGGTATAACGACGCCCCTTGCAGTACTGGTAGCTAGCCCCACTGAAGGTCCCGTATACCGTGCTACTACTTCAGCACTGTGCTACTACTTCAGCACGAGGTTTCCCCCAGGACGAATCGGTTTCCAAGGCCTTAGAATATCGTTCGAGGAACCACCTTATCGAAAAGTTGTCCATGACCATGCAATTATATGCAACTTATCTAAGAAGAAAATATATAATGCATGAGAAAGAAAACTAAGTAATAATCCATCATTCTCATTCGTATTTCCATCTTGCCTTGAGCCAACGCTTATATAATTATCGGCCCAATCCAGGATCTTACCGTAACCAATATTCTACATCGACACAGGAAAATAGGATATTGTTACACAATCTCTTTTCTACATCTTTGATACCATACATCTTTCCAATCAAACTCAATGTACTCACCGCCTAATTCCTGGGACTTAGCATCTGTTTAGCAAACATTCATTCAATATAATTCAAGCATACTCATTGCCCAGTTCTTGGGTCTTGTTATATGTATTACCATCTATTCGTCGAGCTAAAGCTCGATATACTCACCGCCCAAGTATTTGGGACTTTTCCTTCATCTGTCATATATTTTATAACAACAACACGCAAACTCAGAAATCATGAAATGTTACTCAACAGTTTTGGGTCATGTGATTAATTATCGTTTATTATCTTTTCGACTTTCTTGCAAGTTGTTATTCAACAACTCAACGAGTAAACACAACATACTATCCTTTATTTTAAGCGTGAAGCTAAAGGATCTTCGAAGGATTCAACACTACTCACATTTAGAAGACGATTCCTGCCACGATCGCATAGCCTTCCAAGCGATCCTTCGCATATTCTCAAGTCCAACAAGGCTTCATCGAACCAACCATCCATCATAAAGCATCTTGCAGGTCGGGGCACTACACCGTTCGCCTGTTCCTCCAGCTTGTATCCCATGAACTCCGCAAGCCTCCTCAGCTCTATCGTAGGATCTTCCATCAACTCCTCGTACCTCATGAACAGGACATTGTAGCCCCCTACTTGGAGCCTTGCCTTCCAGTAGCCTAACATATGATCCCAGAATGGTCCAAAGTAGGAACGCCCTTGGCAGAACCGGTCTAAGCCGACCTCGAGAGGTAGAGGCTCTCGACCGTTGTTCTTCATGATTTTATTGATAAAGTGCCACAAGGACACGAAGTTATCCTTTGGTGTGATACGATGCCTAACACCTTAGTATGCCGTAAAGATCCTCCTAGGCAGATTGGTGTGATACGATATCTCCGAGGCTATGACCCAGTCGGCGTCATAACACATGTCACATGGTTCCTTTGTTTCGGTCGCTGCAATGATGATATCTCCTATAGCTGTGAGATCCTCCCGATTGAACTTGCCTTTGGCCTCCTCAGCTTTGAGCTTCATGCAGTTTCGCTTGATATGACCCGTTTCGTACAGTAATAGTAGTCCTTCTTGCAGTCCGCAATAGCATGATCCTGAGAACTCCCTCATCTCCTCATTTGTGATTATGGTCTTCCTTTTCCATAGGAAGCCACCATAACTGCCTCATGCGACGATTCTACTTGCTTACCTTGGACCTCCTATTTCAATAAACAACTTTCGACCGTCATCATCGTTGCAACTCCATCTGAGCGGAGTCTCACCGACATACCAACATCTCCTAGTTTTTCGACAAAGAATCTATAAGCAGAAGGGCCCGAAGCTCATCGTTAATCACCATCTTTATCGCAGATAGTTGATTGATGACACCCAGATTCTCTTTTAGATATTGTGCCATCGAGGCACCCTCCGTATACTCTGAGTTGACGAGTTGGATAATAAGAAATATCTTGTTGTCAACCGTCTTCATATTTTTCAACGAATGGAACTTCTCTCATAATGTTTTTGCTGAACTCTTCATGAATACAAAGTGAAATATTGAGTCATCCAGCCATTGGCGGATGAACCCAACGACCTTCCGTTCCATTCGTTTCCAGTCTTCAACAGCTTTGATCGATGACTTTGTGTTGTCGCCCTTCAACGGAGCATGCAAGTCCTTGTAACAGATTATATCCACCATCCTAGGCTTCCAAATTGTCTAGTTTATTCCTGTGAGGGTGATCATACATGTGTTCATCTGCTCCGTATTAGACATGGTTACACCTTCCCTATTGAGAACCTAAGGGCTCTAATACTACTTGTTGGTACTAGATTATCAAACTAGAACCAACAGCTCTAATACTACTTGTTGGGCACGTGGAAGCTTTGCCAACCCACCTAAGATAACCAACCAATCTAACGGACACCAAGCACAGATCAAAGACAACGTATATGGCAATGACTACGTCACCTGGACAAATCTCAATCTATAACTTATGTGAAATTACAAGATTAAAAAAGATCAATATTGAACCATTTTCCCTAACAGGTTCAAACCCTCACCGTACTCAAGAAAAAAAAGAGATTGCATTTGAAAACACCCACCAAAACCCTGCAGCAATTTTCCTGAACGAAGATGACGACTCTGCAATCAGATCTCCTCTTTCATCTATCTTGGATGACAAGCCCTAAGAGCAAAGCACAAACTTTTTCTTAGATTTTCTGTCGACTAGCGCCTCGAATCTCTACCTTTATGCTATTTTCTTTGTGCCTCCACCCTCAACACATATATTTAAGATGATAAAATCCTGTTACAGTCATAATAGGATTTCCTAAATAGAAATAAAATAGGAATCCTAGTATACCTAAAATAGCTACTCATATTCCAGACTGGACTCCAACATGCATTACACACCTAGACCGATCAGTTGACTACAAAGGCCGAGTATCCAATATGGATATCCGTGGATAAGTCGGCACACTCATTAGGATTACCATATGCCTATAACCACAATTTCCTCATTCACATAACTTATCCCCAAAACTCTCTTCCTTACCTCTTCTCCATATATCTTGTGGGAGAGTTGTCATTGGATGGAACATCGCCATTGTGGAATGCCTCACGACTGTGATTTATAGATGTTTGTGATGGACAAAGCACAAAAAATATAAATATCAAGGGTAGATTTGTGACAATGATAAAAATAACAAGTATTATTCGATTACATTTCATATTAAACTAAACATTTGAATGTAATAGGTATTACAATAGTACATGGTTTTGATTACATGTTCCAACTAAACATGATAAGCCCAATTATTATTCTATTCTATTATAAACTCAATTACATTACAAACTCTATTTTATTATGATTGCAATTACATTTTAAGTAAACAAAACAGACCCAAATTACAATGTAGTAAACAAAACACACCAAAAAAACAACAAACGCAGTAGAAACGGGACCGATACAACAAGCTGGACTGGTTGGTTGGCCGATTCCCTACGTCAAGGTGCTAGGCCTGAACCGTCGAATTTGCTCTCAATAATCTTGTCGATACGTTGGGCCATGTCGGGCGTTAGATGGTTCATCCAGTCTCCGACCACACCTCGCCTGAAATAACTGTTATTGTCCATCGTTGTTGTGCGAAACAAGGTTCATTTCCCGAACTTTTTTACCTCAAAGTTGCTCAGCTTCTCGAACCTGCACGTCTCTACAATGTCCTCTACTACCCCGTTCGTCTGCTCCTCCTCCGTGAAGGGACACCGTACGAACTTCGCAAGGCTCCTCAGCTCCGTCGTAGGATCTTTCATCAACTCCTCGTATTGCATGAACAGGACGTTGCAGCCCCTACTTGGAGGCTTGCTTTCCAGTAGCCGAACATGTGATCCCAGAAAGGTCCGGAGTGGGAACGCCTTTGGCAGAACTGGTCGAAGACGACCTCGAGAGACAGAGCCTCCCGACCATTCTTCTTTCTGAACTTATTGATAAAGTGCCACAAGGACACGAAGTTGTCCTTAGGATAACAACATTGGTAGACGACTCGACAACGGAGTTGGGTAGGAAATGTAATAGGATATGCGTGGCCAGAAGCCTCGGGGAGGGCATCGAGTCCATTTCTGCGACTCTTGTGCTGTCTTCATACAATCGTGAAGGAAAGGAACACACTGGTGGGGGTTGAGGGTGGTCAAGTTGCGGGTGGAGGGAGGAGAGAGTTACGGTTGACGGTCGCAAAAAGTAGAGCCTTGATCCATGTTGTTCTGGACTGGGGCAAGGTGGCCAGGATGATGTCCGTATAAAAGAAGTAAAGATGAAGAAGTTTTGGACAATGATATACTATGCATAGATGAGATGCACTATATCCTTGAATCTCACTTAGTGATTATTGTTTTTATCTGAAGAAGTGCTTGATGGACTATGCCTTGAATCAGACTTCTTGAACTAGATTCAGAAAATAGCACACAAAGTACGCTAGAGGTTCTTGGGTCCATCGGGGTGGCACTTTTGATTGGCCATGCACACTTTTTTCTTATTCATGAGAGTTGCATAGGATCGCCCTATCCCTCCGTCGCGGCCTTTACGACCTCTCACATAGGTAAGCCCTCAAAGGGTTGGTGGTTGGAGTCAACCCTGCACAATCATGCTTGGACCTATTAAAAGTTTTAAAACTCATCATAACCAAATCACACCGGAACACTGTCACCATAGGGATGGAATATCCATGTACAATATTGTAAAGCCTCTTAGGCATTAGTTTAAGAAAAATTAATCTCAACGGTCAGTGTTCCATAATAGTCACCTAAGTCCATCTTGTTTCTACCCATTGAACCGGCTTCTTGGGATCTCCAGTCTTACTTATGGGCTTAACCCCATCCCCTTCGATTATACTAGAATTAATTTTCTAGACAAACTCCTCGTCAAGAGTAGACAGACTCTTTGTCAAGAGATCTGTAAAGTTCTTTATGACTTTTATAGTCAAGAACCACATTTTTGCCTTTTAGGCTCTTTTAATGTCTTGAAATGCAACTGCAGATACTTGTTCATCTTAGAATTCACAAGATCATGCTTTAGCAGTTCTTTAGCATAATATATAAAAATGACATGTACAAAAATATGTAGATCATGTATATGTATAATAAAATATTTAATCTATTCAGTTTCAGTACTTCTTGAAGTCATAACAAGAGTGAAATTTGGGCTTGGATCTATTTGATATATACATAGTAAGATATCTGAGCCATTTAGCTTCAGCACAAGCTATGTTTAAATATATCATTTCAAATTCTTTGACACTCCTAGCTATGATAGTTTGTTGTATGGATCTATCAACTTATGAGTATCTAAGTTGTTCCACAGGTAAAATCTTACACTGGATCTTAGTGATCTTTAGTATTTTATATCTGAAGAAAAATGTCATATAATGACTCCGAAAATAATTAAAATTCTATAAAATAACCAATTGTAGTCTATTTCTGTAGCAACTTTTGGTTTGACTAAGCCAGATGTTTGGATTAATACTAAATCGTACCGTGTCATCAGAATCCATTTAACAAAATGTATGATTATACTAATTATTGATATAAGCCCTAGGATATTGAGTCAAAAATCAGCCGACTCTGTCATCTCTTAAAGTATGACACAGTAACTTTCAGCATGTCTCTAAAGATTTATCTTTACAAGCCATATTTGCAGAAATGACAGTCTAAAGTACTAGAATAATAGTTTAAGTGATTTTGTTAATCAACCTTAAGAAATCTTTAGTTTATCAAGATTTGATTAACTTGGATTAGCTGTAGGGGTCGATTCTCAGCTAGCGGAGGTCCACAGGGGAACGATTAAGTACCGTGTCGCTTAGGACTATTTACGTCCGGTTGACAGAAGGACCCTTTCGGTTTGTACCCAAAATAATCTCAACTTTTAAAACTTTAGATTTAAAAGAATTTACAATTTCACTAACTATTTTCTTGTGACTAAATTATTTGAATGAATTAAAAGAATTATAACGTCACAAAATATAATCAAAAATAAAGTTTGTCTAAATATTGTGACAAAACAATATTGTGTTGTGATTTCTTTCTGACTAGTAATTTTAATATTGTGACACTATGATCATTTAATAGTCAAACATACAAACCTGACAATATCATTTAACATCATCATAATCTATGTATATAAATCAAGAAAATTGGCTTACAGACTCAACAACAAATAAAATATGTAAGTTGTAAATATGAAAAATACATTTCCATATGATCGAAGCACTTATGTACTTCTCGGCTTGATTTAGACTTAGTAATAGCAGTGCAGAAGATATATCATTTTGTAAATTATTTTAGAAAGTTCCATTATTCTCGCTTCACTATTGGCATGTTTGAGCCTTTCATAATGAGTCACAATCTCTAATGTTTTGGACTTAGAGAGATAACATTACAAAAATCATGTTAAAAATAGGAGAGTACAAAAGATAAATTTGTATTTGACAAAATGTGAATAATGTACTATGTTAATCTAGTAGACTAAGAAAGAAAAACTTTTCCTGTTTGTAAAGAGGAAGAACATCAACTAAACACTAAAGTTTCATACGGGTACTAAGTGGTAATAATTTGTTTGTAGAATCCAATGGACATTAGATACAGGTAAGGAAGACGTAATTATATTATAGGCTAATTTTTATGTTAAAGTAACACCTATACCATTTGAAAGAAAATGGATTGGAATTGTCACTTATAGTACAGATTAATGTTTCCAAATTAAAACATTATACTGCTCAAGTGATTCAACCAAACTAAATTATATAAAGTTGGATCCAAATCAAATTAAATATTTATTATATCAGCATAAACCAACACATTATGTCTTACTCGAATGATTCATACACCTTTTTTTAATGATTTATAAAACACATCAAACGAATATATTTTTAGACAAGAATGTGTTATTCAACGGAATAGTAGAACTGATAATTTGTTCCACACAATATGTTTCAAGTACAAAAACCATATTTAATGTCGAAAATGTAATAGTTTTTACTATAGTGTGTAAAAACTAGCATGTGCTAAACAATGTGTAACAAAATTGTCTAAATGTAACAAAACTTGTTTTAGCATATACTTACAAGATTATGTTATGTATGTGAACAATATTCTGTTGTGAATGGTGAACTTAAAATATTGTATTTTTTTAAGACGTAATAGGATTTAACAATATGTGTATCCGCGCTATTTAACAAGATTTATTGTTTTATTCTATCTCACAAAAACACAATATTTCAGGAATAATTCAATGACGAAATTAAAAATAAAATCACAGACAATAATGGTTTGCTTTAGAACATGTTAAAGGATGCTTGTTACTGCAATTTTAAGAATACACTAAACTATTTTATGCATATAATTTTAATCAAGCTCAAAAGATTCTACAACAATTGTTTCCAGTGAATTACATGTATATCCTCTATGATATAAAAAACAGACTTAATTAGTAGTGTGTACAAGTTATCTAATGTTTGCTTAAATATTTAGGAATAAAGCTATGGTCTGATATGGGTAGGACTGCGGAAGCTTGAATTTCAAGCACAGGAAAAGTAGTTGGACATATGGGTACGATATCAGTAACATATTGCAAAGTAAAAGGTTTTCAAAAATACAAATAATATATATAACAAGCTGCTTTGCCGTTTGGTTACGAATAAAGCATGTATATAGACAAGTGTATAATATACAACACAAATACAAATGATACTGATAGCTATTTAAGTACCTTATGTTGCATGAATACGGATACATGCACAGACAAGATATGGACAACATTTCTCATGTCCATGGAACATAGCCAAAAGTCAAGAAAAGTGTCAATGATTTAATGAGTGCTATTATGCTGCTATGTTGCAAGGATATGGAAACAACAAAACACGATTAGGACACAACGACAAGGGAACCACCAATTTTAGTGTGTCCTAGTGTATTAGGAGTCTATATGTCGTGTCTGACACGCATCTCATAGAATCTGACATTGGCAGCAACACCTATTCCAGGAACATCTGTGATTCCTAGGTAATATATCAAGAATTGGCAATTGGTTACTGAAGCTCTATAACTTCAAAAGGTGATTGAATTTGCTTCGTATGTTAGTCAGATAGCAAGTAGATAAGGTGAAATGTTCTAAATAATGTTTATACCTTTCATTGCATTTCATATCAAAATTAGGATTCAAACAAAAAGAACCATAATAATTGGAACGAAAGTGAGAATAAAAATTGCAATTATCATGGTGCCATTAACAAATAAAAGATAAAGGAAAATGAGTATCTTGTCAATCAACACTTCTCCAGATGCTACCAATTGTTTTTTTTATATATAACTTTGTAGTTGGCTTCCAAATTCTGAACAGAGCTATGGTGCTTAAAGTTCCTACTATGGTTATCTTGAGGAATATTACCTCTTTCCGGAACCGATTTATGCAACTCTGCTAACAAACTATCATACCACTTTTACATTGTAGTGACCATGTATAGGAATTATTGGATTACTACTGGATTTCTTCACTATAGTGCTCATAACTCGAGTTTGATGAAGTACGACAATTAACAGCCTGGAACAAAGTAAAGGAGATAAATCCTCTAAGTAAACCGTTTCAACTTGTTCTGGATGAACAAATTTACTCACTAATTTATAATGTTACCGTATAATCTTAGGCTATTTATAAGGGCACAACAAAAGTTGATCAGGGGCTAGCCAAATTATGGCAGTCCTAGTAGCATTATGGACTGCCAGAAAATGTGGCATATTTTCTGGCATTTTCTGGCAGTCCATCTCGTGTTTGACTAGACTGCCACATTTTCTGGTAGTCCATACAGTATCTAGGACTGCCAGAAATTGTGGCAGTCCTGGACTGCCAGGAATTGGCTAGCCCTGATCAACTTTTGTTGTGCCCTTATAAATAGACTAATCTTATGTCATTTTTCCACTTTGTTTAGTCTGGCTATAGGATTGGACATGTTAAAAAATTAATCTCCACTTCTAGAAAGGGCGAGGACTTACATTCACATGAAGTCTAAACTTTGCCTTTCAGTAGCATGGCACTTAACCCCTAGAAATCCTAGCTTGTACCCATCAAAATAATTTAATCTATGTCAAAAAGAGGTGTAGTAATACCTTAAGCCACAAACATTTGAAAATTAGAACAAAATTCAGTTGTACGAAGATTTCAAAACACTGAAGCTGGATTATTTCATCTGAAACTCACAAAATAGGAAATCACGAATGGAAGACAGGACAAGATTGACCGTTGAAAAAACATATGTAAAATAATCACGATCACATAACACACTATTCTTTTAGATTGTTGGATATGTTTACCTTGATTTCTGTAAATAAAATAGCAAAAGGGTTAGAAGTACCGGTCCATGGGGAAGTCATGCACGAAGTATTGTCCTAAGAGATTATTCGAGGTCTATGTGCAGACTCTCTCTCTCGAATCCTCCCAGTGGTAAAATTCCCTTGCTACCAGTTTTCCATTGTTGCACACAACTCCGGGAGAATGACCCTGACTTAGCTCTTGACCAGAGTAAAAGAGATAGAAATAGAAATGAAAGGAGGAAGGAGGATGAAAAGATGGAGAAGTTGTTGCTCAATTTTCTATCTCTACAACAACACAACTTCAAGAAGATTATATAGGCAACCCTCAACCATAGATTTAATAGGTTTTAATAGGATGTTAATAGGATTTATTGGCTGATGAATGAGAATATTGATTGACATTGAAAGTCATTCATTTGAAATGAATGAAAAACAATAGGAAAATTCTGGTAAGTTTTTCATTTTTAATAGGAAGCATGATGTGAATTAATGAGAGGGGTTATGATTTTAGGAAATTTGGTTTTTTCTGCAATAATAACAACATTAGATGGTTCATCCAGTCTCCGACCACAGCTTGCCTGAAATAACTGTTGTTTTCGATCGTTTTGCGAAACAAGGTTCGTTTCTCAACCTTGTTCACCTCCAAGTTGCTCAGCTTCTCGAACATGCACGTCCCTACGATGTCCTCCATATAATAACAAGAGTAGTTTGATGATTTCTCAATGAATGAATTATACACAGGTAGAAGTATATATAGTTACAATAGAGAGAACAATCCCAACGAACATATTGTAAATTATGGTTAATCACTTTCTAACAATATATAATCCCAACCAACATATTGTAACCAATGGGATTATGGTCAATCACTTTCTAACAATAGGATTGACTAAGCATGTAAAGATAATATCATAATTTTTACTAAATAATACCCCCCTGGCAAGCTCAAGTGCGAGACCAAACATGAAGCTTGGACCGTAAAGTATCGAACGAAGATGAGCCGAGTGGTTTGGTGAAGCTGTCGGCTACTTGATCTGCAGAAACAATATGATTGAGCTTAAGAAGACCAACACCAACACGTTCTCGTACAAAGTAATAGTTTAAGTGGATGTGTTTGGAACGAGAGCCAATGAACGGATTGGCTGACATGAAAGTGACACCAATATTGTCACACAAAAGCTGCGGTGGTTGTGACAGAGAGACACCAAGCTCATTCAGAAGCTGTTGGAGCCAGACCAATTCAGTTATCGTGTAAGCAAGGGCACAAAATTCTGCTTCAGTGCTGCTGTGAGCCATAACACGTAGCTTCTGAGAGGTCCAACTGATCAAATTGGGGCCATAATAATTGGTGAAGCCATACCGAGAGCGGCAATTATCAGGATCAGACAACCATCCAGCATAAGAGTATGCACGAAGCTGAAGTTTAAACATGGTCGAAGGAGAATGCTATGCTCAATTGTGCCTTTGAGGTACCTAAGAATGCGTCTAGCTGCGTTCCAGTGATCCTGTGTGGGAGAATACATAAACTGGCAGACTCGATTGACAACATAAGCAATCTCAGGGCGAGTGATGGTAGCATACTGGAAATCCCCAACAACCTGACGATAGAGAAGAGCATCATCAGCAGGAGTGCCAGCCTTGCGGAGCCAATAATTAGAGTCAGTAGGGGTCGACAAGGACTTCACATCAGACATTTTGCAATGAGAAAAAATGTCCCGTATGTACTTGGATTGGGACAAAAATAGACTAGACTCATGTTGGATCACTTCAACACCCAGAAAGAAGTGCAGTTGTCCTAAACCCTTTAAGAAGAACGTTCTGTTGAGCACTCCAATGAACCGAGAAACGAAGGATGGATCACTGTCTGTAACAATTAATGATATCATCAACATAGACATGCAGATATATAATCATTGTGGGTAACTAATGAACAAATAAGGAAGTGTCAGAATAACAAGCTTGAAATCCATCAGAGAGAAGGAAATGCTTGAGCTTATTAAACCAAGCACGAGGTGCTTGCTTGAGGCCATATAGAGCTGTGTGAAGCTTGCAGTTATGGAGCGGAAAGGCAGAATCAACAAACCCTTTTGGTTGCTCCATAAAGACAGTTTCCTGTAACTCACCATTGAGAAAGGCATTATCGATATCAAGTTGGTGAACAACCCAACCCTTAGAAAGGGCTAGAGAAAGCACAAGTTGAACTATGGTTGGCTTAACAATTGGACTAAATGTATCAAAATAATCAACTCCTTCCTCCTGACGGAACCCTTTTGCAACAAGACGAGCTTTGTAGTGCTCAATTTAACCATCTGCTCTCCTTTTGATCCTATAAACCCACTTACAACCAAATAGATTAGTATCACGGGGCCGTGGTACGAGTGACCAAGTATTATTACGAATTAAAGCACTATATTCAGCCTGCATAGCATAGCATGTTGCCAACAAGAGTGTTTACTAGCTTGGTGATAGGTTGGGGGTTCTTTGAGGGGAGAGGATGTACGTAGGATCCGAGGTGATAGGGTGACGGGTTGTATGGAAGGTTTTGGGTTTGAGGGTGTGTGTTTGTGCCCTGGTGGTCATTGTATGAGAGTTGGTATCCGAGGCCCTAAAATATGAGGGGGTATTGGAGTAAGGTCGAGGAGGTGTTGGTAGCAGATCTTCATTGGGAGGAGGCGATGGAGGAGGAGGGTTAGTGTAGGGTGATAGCGGAGGGGTTGGCGTTGCATCTGTTAGAGGTGGCTACGGATGAGCAGCTGGTGAGAGTCGGACATTTTGTGAAGGTGGAGGCATGACTTGCTCAAGAAGAAAGGACAATGCAGGGTTGGGTTCGGTGGTCACTGTCGTGGCATGCACCGTAGATGAATCAACATGGTTAGCATCGGGAAAGACATGCATCCTCATTAAACACAACATGACGAGCAACGTAGAGATGAGAAGAAGGAACATGGACACATAGATAACCTTTATGCTTGGAACTGAAATCCAGAAAAATACAAGGAAAAGATCAGAAATCCGGTTTGTGTCTATTGTAAGGTCTTAAGAGAGGGCAGCAGAGACACCCAAAAGTTTTAAGAAAGGCATAATCTGGTATCATGGAGAATAGTGCTTGATAAGGTGATTCATAGTTGAGCAAAGCAATAATAGTTTGGTTATAAAGGAAAGTGGCAGTATGGAAAGCTTGTTCCCAGAATTGAAAATGTAAGGAGGATTGAGCGAGAAGAGTTAAACATTTTTCGACAATGACTCTATTTCTGTGTTCTGCAGCCCCATTTTGTTCCTGAGTGTGAGGACAGGATACACGATGAGAGATACTATGAGCAGACAGAAAAGTAGATACATTGCGAAACTCACCACCCTAATCGGTTTGTAGGGACTTGATGGTACACCTGAATTGTGTTTGAACCATAGCCTTAAAGGTAAGAAAGATGTTAAACACTTGAGATTTGTGATTAAGGAAGTAAATCCAAATAAACTTAGTGGCATCATCAAGGAAGAACACAAAATAACGATTTCCATTAAAAGATAAAACTGGGGAAGGCCGCCAAACATTCGAGTACACAAGATCAAAATGTTTATTTGAACTAATATGAGAACTAGGGAGATGAAAACGATAACTCTTTCCTAATTGACAAGCATCACAAACGGTAGGAAATTTATGTGAATTAATAGGAAGACAAAATTGAGACAAAGACGACGAAGAATTTGTTCATGAGGATGAGATAAGCGGCGATGCCAACCATGTAGAGTCATGCGGGCGCCAAACAGTGCAATGGGCGGAGGTCGGGCTGACAGTGATGGTGGCTGGAGACGGTAGAGGTCGTGATCAACAACCCCCCGAAGGAGGGGTTTGCCCTGCAGAGTTTTAAGCACACAATTGTCAGGGTAAAATTCCATATATGTAGGGTTATCACGAGTAATTTTGGAAACACTGAGAAGACTTTTGGTAAGTTTAGGAACAATAAGAATGTCTTTGAGGCAGAAATTAGACTTAGCAGACAAAACAGTAGAGCCATAATGCGGAATAGATAATTGGTTACCTTACCGTTGGAGAGTTTGTCATCACCGCGATACTCATCAGAGATGGTTAGCTTGTTCAGATTTGGAGTGACATGATTGGTAGCACCGGTGTTGAAGTACCAGGAAGGGTCAACGATAGCTAATGGAGATGCGTAGTTGGCTGACCGTTCAGAAGGACAATGCGAGAATTGTCGAGCAGGATAATCATTATGATTGTTTTAATTGAAGTAGTCAATAGCCAGGTGCCCCATCTTCCCAAGGATCTGACACTGAGTGCGACGACGAGATGTGCTGGAAGGGGTGTCAGATGAGCGACTGTTGTCATGTTGTTGGCGATTGTCATGGCCAAGAGAGTCTCCGCAATGAGACGGGGAGCGGTTGTTGCAGGAAGGAGTACGGCTGTGACTGAGGAGGGCAGTAGCATGGGCAAGATGGCAGGCTGCGCCTGCCGTTTGGTTTCAAGAGCAATCCGCTCCTCTTCCTGAAGAAGGAGGCCGACGAGTTCGTCCACATGAACGTCCTCCGATTATATCATGAAGGCAGTGACGAACGGGCCATAAGAGCTATCAAGGCCATTGAGAATGTGATCGACCGGATCTTCATTGGAAATGGGGTAAAGATTTTCAAAGAGATCATCAGCAATACTTCGTTTTTTGCTCGACATATTCCTGGATGGATAATGAGCCTTTCATCAGCGATTGAAGTTGATTCTTGAGGGCCATACGACGAGCTCGAGTTTGAGCCTAGAACGTACGGTCAAGGGTTGACCAGGCCTCGTGCATAGAGGTAGCACGAATAACAAGCGCTAGGGCACGCTCAGTCAGAGTGGATCAGAGCCAGAGAAGGACGAACCGATCGCGGCAACGCCGTTTAGCAAAGTCCAGGTTAGGTACCGGAGAAGTGGTAACGTCCGCATCCTGAGGTTTGAACTCAGGGGGAGGGTTGTGGGACAACACCGATTCTTCCAAGTCAAACACCTGGAGAGTGGCCATAACGGTGTTGCGCCAGAGAGAAAAATTATGGCGGTCAACCTTGACGGTGACCGACATGATCTAAAAGTTGATCGGAGAAGCCGAGCTGGCGGCCAAGAGGAGCTGGCCAGCAGCGTTGATGGTATTGGGCTGGGACATGTCTCTGATACCATATGATAACAAGAGTAGTTTGATGATTTCTCAATGAATGAATTATACACAGGTAGGAGTATATATAGTTACAATAGAGAGAACAATTCCAATCAACATATTGTAACCAATGGAATTATGGTTAATCACTTTCTAACAATAGAATGAATAATGCTATTTGTCCCTCCAAATTGTACCTCCAAACCGTCCCTCCTTACGTGACAGCTGACGTGGCATGTTGATGTGGCAGCTGACGTGACAAATTTTAAAATTAAAATTAAAATTAACATTAACATAAAATTAACATTAAAATTAATGTTAACATTAACATTAAAATTAATATTAACGTTAACATTAACAATAATATTAATATTAACATTAACATTAAAATCAACATTAACATTAATATTAACATTAATTAATATTAATATTAACTAATATTAATATTAATTAATATTAATATTAACATTAAATTAACATTAATTAATATTAACATTAAATTAACATGGACAAAATTGGGTAATTAACTTTTTGGGTTAAAATTTGCCATGTCATCGACCATGTCAGATGACACATAATATTATTTATCATGCCACGTCAGCTGCCACATAAGGAGGGATGTATTGGAAGGACAATTTGAAGGTACGAATAACATTACTCCAATAGAATAATCCCAACCAACATATGTAACTAATGGGATTATGGTCAGTCACTTTCTAACAATAGGATTGGCTAAGTGTGTAAAGATAATATCATAATATTTACTAGATAATACTCCACCACCCCGTTCGCCTGCTCCTCCTGCATGAAGGGACACCCCACGAACTCCGCAAGCCTCTTCAGCTCCGCCACAGGATCTTTCATCAACTCCTCGTACCGCATGAACAGGACATTGCATCCCCCTACTTGGCGGCTTGCCTTCCAGTAGCCCAACATGTGATCCCAGAAAGTGTTGGAGTGGGTGGGGTTTCCAACCTATGTGGAGAAGACCCCGGAGTGCGACGAGCGCCGTCCGATATCGGAGAAGCTCGGGAAGTAGGCGACGGAGTTGCTGCTGTTGCTGCTGGAGCTGCTGGAAGCAGGGGATCCGAGTTCGGGCCGAACTCGGTCTGGCCGTTCCAGGGTTTGGCCAGTAGGTGCTGGTTGCCCCACACAGAGTTCTGGCCGAACTTTGTGTCGTCGGGGGCTGAAGCAATTTTTTGGATGAGTTTTCATCATTGGATCTAATCCAACGGTCCAGGTTGGTTGCGGGATTAGGGAGATATATTGAGTTTTCTCAACCCTAATTCATTATCGTATTATCGCATTGGACAACACAAGTTTGAGAGAGAAGGAGGCAAGAGTGCCATTGCAACTTCGGAGAAGAAGACGGAGGATCGAAGGTCGTTTGCGAAGGAGATCGTGTTTCGGGTAATCTCTACTCGTCGTTCTCGTTCTTCGTAGCCTTGTGATCATTGTTCTTGTCTCTGAGTGTTGTGGGGATCCGATTTAGATCGGGAGGAGTTTGTAGAGGGTGTAATTCTTCTATTCCATTAGTGGAGGCTTCTCAGGGTTGGACTCCGATCGTCCCGTGGTTTTTCCCGCAAGGGTTTCCACGTCAAAAATTCTCTGTGTCTGTGTTGTTGTTTTTGTGTGCTTGTTTTTGGGTTCGTGCGTTGTTTGCTCGGTCCTCTCGCAGGTACTCTCCGGTTTGGGGAAAGGTTTCCGCGCTTCTTTCCCAACAGAGTGGTATCAAAGCTTTGGGTTCAAAGGGTGTCAGGAGTTGACAGAGGAACCAGAGAGGAGAGATGGACGCGAAGCCGGTGCGCATGGTGAACCTTAATGGCACAAACTATCATTATTGGCGGAGCAAGATGAAGGATTTGCTATTTGTCAAGAAGCTGCATCTACCTGTGTTTGCATCCGAGTGGCCCAGTAATAAATCCGAGGAGGACTGGAAGTTCGAGCACATACAGGTGTGTGGGTACATACGGCAGTTTGTTGATGAGAACGTGTACAACCACGTTGCCAATATTGAGCACGCGAAGACGTTGTGGGATAAGCTGGAATCCTTGTATGCGAAGAAGACCGGGGTAAACAAGTTGTTCCTGATCCGAACGATGATGGGTCTGCGGCACAAGGATGGGGCGTCTATTACGGATCACTTGAGTGATTTTCAGGGCGTGGTTGACCAGCTATCTTCTATGGGAGTCAAGTTCGACGACGAAGTTCAGGGACTGTGGCTGCTGTGTACCTTGCCAGACTCGTGGGAGACCGTACGAGTATCTATGATCGCTTCTGCTCCAGAGGGCGTGGTCAGTCTGGAGTTTACCAAGAGCGGGGTGTTGAATGAAGAGATGCGGAGACGTTCTCAGGGCACTTCATCCACATCCCACCACTCAGAGGCACTTGTTTCAGAGAGCCGCAGAAGGGGCAAAAGCAGGGGTCCAGGTGGTGGCAGAGACAAGAGCAGGGGGAAGTCCAAGGGTCGGTACGAGGACTCAGAGTGTTATCATTGCGGTAAGAAGGGCCATATCAAGCGGAATTGTTTCGCTTGGAAGAAGGAGAAGAAGGGCGACAAGGGGAAGCAAGAAGAGAACACTACAGCGGCGGCCTCGGTACATTGAGGCGATGTGATCGTCGTAGGTGATGAGGTCATTACTAACCTCGCCTGCGATGACAATTCTTGGCTGGTGGACTCAGGGGCTTCAGCACATGTATCTCACAATAGGGCACTGTTTGCCACTTACACGACAGGCGACTGTGGCGTGTTGAAGATGGGCAACGGAGATGTGTCGAAGGCGGTTGCCATTGGAGATGTGCATTTGAGAACGAAGACGGGTGTGGTTCTTGTTCTCAAGGATGTTCGTCATGTCCCTGATATCCGTTTCAACCTGGTGTCGGTTGGAAGGTTAGATGACGAGGGATTCTTCAGTCTCTTCGGGAATAGTCAGTGGAAGCTTTCCAGAGGTTCGATGGTGATTGCCAGAGGAAGCAAGAAGTCCGGTCTCTACTATATGGAGGGGAGCGCAGAGGGGGCACAGGAGGTGAACGCAGTCAGTGACGCGTCTACCGAGTTGTGGCACAGGCGGCTCGACCATATCAGCGAGAAGGGGATGAGCTACTTGGTGAACAGGAAAGTGATTCCGGGGCTCAAGTCTACAAAGTTGGAGAAATGCACGCACTGTTTGGCTGGGAAGCAAAGTAGGGTGTCTTTCCAGAGTCACCCAAGTTCGAGGAAGCCGGCGTTGCTCGAGTTGATTCACTCGGATGTCTGCGGTCCTATGAAGGTAAAATCTCTTGGTGGTGCTTCTTACTTTGTGACTTTCATTGATGACTGTTCCAGGAAGGTTTGGGTCTATGCCTTAAAGACCAAGGATCAGGTGCTGCCTACTTTCAAGGAGTTTCAGGCCTCCGTTGAAAGGGAGACGGGCAAGAAGTTGTTGTGTGTTCGGTCCGACAATGGCGGCGAATACATCGGTCCCTTTGATGCGTATTGCAGAGAGCAAGGGATACGACACCAGAAGACTCCGCCAAAGACACCTCAGCTCAATGGTGTAGCGGAGCGCATGAACAGGACACTGATGGAGAGGGTGCGGTGTTTTCTGTCAGAAGCAAATTTGCCGGGCAGTTATTGGGGTGAGGCTCTTCTCACAGCTGCTTATATTATTAATTTGTCTCCTAGTGCTCCTTTGCAGGGTGATGTGCCTGACAAAGTATGGTACGGCAAAGAGCCGTCATACAATCACCTGCGAGCGTTTGGTTGTAAAGCCTTCGTGCA
This sequence comes from Iris pallida, assembly GCA_029216955.1. NCBI lineage: Eukaryota > Viridiplantae > Streptophyta > Magnoliopsida > Asparagales > Iridaceae > Iris > Iris pallida. Next base: position 14,596,382 of record JANAVB010014398.1, read on the forward strand.
TGTACCGAAGGACGAGAGGACCAAACTTGAGCCGAAGACGAGGCGATGCGTCTTTGTCGGCTACGGTCGGGATGAGTTTGGCTATAGACTCTACGACCCAGTGGAAGGAAAGCTCTACAGAAGCAGGGACGTGGTGTTCGTCGAGGATCAGACCATGACCAACACTCAGGACTCCGAGACGCCTTCTGAGGCTGAGGAATTGCCTGAGTTAGAGTCATTTCGCTTCGAGCAGTTTCCAGAGGACATCGCGGAGGATCCAGTTATGGGGGAGCCGGTACATGGAGTTGCTCCCAACCTTGATCATCAGCCTGCTGATGGTGGTCAGGGTGTCCCTCAGGAGGATGAGCATGCCGGAGAGGTAGTTCCTGAAGGGGAGGAGGCTGTCGGTATACAGCCAGCACCAGTGGCTCCACTGAGAAGGAGCAACAGGGATCGTCGACCATCTACGAGATACTCGCCGGATGAGTATGTGCTACTGACTGACGGGGGAGAGCCCGAAAGTTTCGCAGAGGCTATGGAAGACGAACACAGGCAGGAATGGATGGTGGCTATGCAGGAGGAGATGAGTTCCTTGCACACCAATTCTACTTATGATCTGGTGCGGTTGCCAAAGGGCAAGAAGGCTTTGAAGAATCGATGGGTGTTCAGAGTGAAGCAGACGGATGATGCTACTCGCCCTCGATACAAAGCGAGGCTGGTAGTCAAGGGCTACGGTCAGCGGAAAGGCGTGGATTATGATGAAATCTTTTTGCCTGTCGTCAAGCATTCGTCTATTCGGGTGGTGCTAGCATTAGCAGCCAGTTTCGACTTGGAGGTCGAGCAGATGGACGTGAAGACGGCATTCCTCCACGGTGATCTTGAGGAGGAGTTGTACATGGAGCAGCCGGAGGGATTCTGTGAGAAGGGCAAGTCACATTTGGTCTGCCGGTTGAAGAAGAGCTTGTATGGTCTGAAGCAGGCTCCGAGGCAGTGGTACAGAAAGTTCGAGTCGTTTATGGGGGAGCATGGTTATGCACGGACGACGTCGGACCATTGTGCATTTGTGAGGTATTTTGCCGATGATGATTTTATCATCTTATTGCTCTATGTTGATGATATGCTATTAGTGGGTCGGAATACCACTAGGATAGCGGAGTTGAAGCGCCAGCTGGGCGCGGCCTTCTCTATGAAGGATTTGGGCGCAGCGAAGACTATTCTTGGGATGGAGATCAGCCGAGAGAGAGAGTCCAAGCTGCTACACTTGTCCCAAAAGAAGTACATTCACCGGGTACTTCAGCGTTTCGGGATGGACGGGTCGAAGAAAGTGAGTTCCCCCCTCGCGGCTCACTTTAAGTTCACTGAGGAGCAGTGTCCATCTACCGAGGACGAAAAGGAAGATATGGAGCGGATTCCATATGCTTCAGCTGTGGGAAGCCTTATGTATGCCATGGTGTGTACGAGGCCAGATATTGCTCATGCAGTTGGTACGGTTAGCAGGTATCTTTCGAATCCTGGAAGGGTACACTGGAGTGCGGTCAAGTGGATTCTACGATATCTTCAGGGCACTGCTGGTTGGAGACTTTCCTTTGGTGGTGACGAGCCGAAGCTGGTTGGGTATACCGACGCTGATATGGCTGGAGATGTAGACACGAGGCGATCGACTTCGGGCTACGTGATGATATTTGCGGGAGGAGCAGTATCGTGGCAGTCGCGGTTGCAGAAGTGTGTTGTCTTGTCGACGACAGAGGAAGAGTACATTGCGGCGACGGAGGCTTGCAAGGAGCTGTTGTGGATGAAGAAGCTGTTGCAGGAAATGGGACTGAAGCAAGAGCAGTATACTTTGCTTTGCGACAGTCAGAGTGCTATCCATCTTGTGAAGAATCAGACGTTTCATAGCCGGTCCAAGCACATCGAGACCCGGTATCATTGGATACGGGATGTGGTTGAGAAGAAGGACGCGGAGCTTGAGAAGGTGCATACAGATGACAACGGAGCTGATATGTTCACGAAGATTCTACCAAGAGGGAAGTTTGAGTACTGCAGGCAGGTCGTCGGGATGACGACGTCCTCCCCATAGTTGTGAAGGGGGAGATTTGTTGGAGTGGGTGGGGTTCCCAACCTATGTGGAGAAGACCCCGGAGTGCGACGAGCGCCGTCCGATATCGGAGAAGCTCGGGAAGTAGGCAACGGAGTTGCTGCTGTTGCTGCTGGAGCTGCTGGAAGCAGGGGATCCGAGTTCGGGCCGAACTCGGTCCCATGGCGAGTTCGGGCCGAACTCGGTCTGGCCGTTCCAGGGTTTGGCCAGTAGGTGCTGGTTGCCCCACACAGAGTTCTGGCCGAACTCTGTGTCGTCGGGGGCTGAAGCGATTTTTTGGATGAGTTTTCATCATTGGATCTAATCCAACGGTCCAGGTTGGTTGTGGGATTAGGGAGATATATTGAGTTTTCTCAACCCTAATTCATTATCGTATTATCGCATTGGACAACACAAGTTTGAGAGAGAAGGAGGCAAGAGTGCCATTGCAACTTCGGAGAAGAAGACGGAGGATCGAAGGTCGTTTGCGAAGGAGATCGTGTTTCGGGTAATCTCTACTCGTCGTTCTCGTTCTTCGTAGCCTTGTGATCATTGTTCTTGTCTCTGAGTGTTGTGGGGATCCGATTTGGATCGGGAGGAGTTTGTAGAGGGTGTAATTCTTCTATTCCATTAGTGGAGGCTTCTCAGGGTTGGACTCCGATCGTCCCGTGGTTTTTCCCGCAAGGGTTTCCACGTCAAAAATTCTCTGTGTCTGCGTGGTTGTTTTTGTGTGCTTGTTTTTGGGTTCGTGCGTTGTTTGCTCGGTCCTCTCGCAGGTACTCTCCGGTTTGGGAAAAGGTTTCCGCGCTTCTTTCCCAACAGAAAGGTCCCCCAGGAGAACGCCCTTGGCAGAACCGGTCGAAGCCGACATCGAGAGGCAGGGGCTCTCGACCATTGTTCTTTCTGAATTTATCTGTGTAGTGCCACAAGGACACGAAGTTATCCTTTGGGTTGCGGCATAGGTAGACGACTCGGCATCCGGAGTCGACAACGGAGTTGGGTAGGAAATGGAACGATATGTGGGTGGCCAGAAGCCTCGGGGAGGGTATCGAGTCCATGTCCGGGACTCTTACACCGTCTCCATACCACTCACCTTCAAGGAAAGGTACACACTGGACGGGGTTGAGTGTGGCCAAGTTGCGGGTAGGAGAGGGAGAAGAATTGCGGTTGACGGTCGCAAAGAGTAGAGCCTTGAGCCATGTTGTTCTGGACTTGGGCAAGGTGGCCCGGATGATGTCAGTGGGTCTGGCCTCAAATATTTTCTGGACCATCGTGGTGGCAACCATGGCAGGTATTGGTTGAAAGAAGCCGTCGTGGAAGCAGAGGTCTAGATAGGAGCACCCCTCGACGATCGGAAGGCTCGACACGAGGTCGCAAAATTATTGATACAGCCTTTGGTGGCCTTCTGCCTCATGCTCTTGTTCTGTTTGCCGAGGAGCCGGAGAGTTCAAGAGGAGGTGGGATTATTCCATGAAAATCTTATGGAGCTAGGGTTTCTTGTACGAGGATGATGGGAGAAGATGATGGGGGAGAGAGAGCAATAAATTTAAATTGACATTTCCACAAAAAAGGTGTTTTTTTTTATAGATGTTCGGCGATACGCATGGAATCTAGTCAGTATATCTTATACCTCTTCTCGGTAACCACAAGAGTCACTCGATTTCGGTCCACAGCAGAATCTAGTTAGTATATCTCCTACAGAGCTCAAGAGCATGCCGTTTGGCTAAGCCTTCTACCTCCAATCGAGATCCTTCCATCTGGAATACTGCAATTGCACCTTGAAATTGTCCTTCAGAGTTCGAATCCCAACTGTAAGGACGTGTAGGTGTGTGTGGATTGTAATAAAAAATAATAAAAAAGATATACTTTTTTTTATATTTGTTTAAAAAAACTAAAAAAAAAGAGAAGAAAAGGAATAGGAAGTCTCTGTTTCGTCCTTTCTCTTACGTACATCAAGACATTGTTTAGTCGAAATAATTTTACTTAGAATTTACTCAATCGCTCGAATCATCACCCCGAGCACAAAGATACATGCATATAAGTTACATGGACTAAATCGGAGTGGGTGGTGTAGCCACTCGCAAAAGGCGCAAAAAAGGCCAAGTTAATGCCTCAATTTCCTCATTATCTATGTTTCTTGTAGACAAGTAATTAAACCATGTCCAGCCTACGTCGCGACATCGATGGACCACAATACCATTTAACATACATAATAACTAAGCTATCTAAGACAATACGACCTATTAGCAAAACTATAACGAAATCCAAGATAGAGAAGGATCAAAAAGCAGATAAAAAATACTCTCTAGACTTTAATATATCAAAAGAAGGAACAAAACCACAAACCTCAAAGTAAATCATGAAGAACCAACCGGGAAGAGCGCCTATGTTGTCCCCCCCCCCATAATCTTCACTATTAGATCGAAAGTTGTATCGGATATGCACTATAGTTCTCCGCTCCTGGTGGTTCACTACGTGTGGCTTATGGCAAGTATGACCCAGCCGAAACTGGATAGAATAAATCTTAGTATCTAATCGATCGGGATGAATGCATAGAGAACCTTTACAATTCATGGAGTAGATTATGCTGAAATGAGTCCAAAATTTAGTAGATTTTGTCTGGGCGAATGAACTCTTTATAACAGTCACTTCCCATGCCATTCCATTTTAGATTTCTTTGGACTTTTTTGCTGCTTGGTTTTGATGAATATGTATTCTTGTTAATTTTTTATGATTGTTTTCTTTGTTTGCTTTCATTGATTTCTGCATTCATTTTTTAGAATTCTGAGAGAAAGGAAAGATAAAGGAGACATATTGATCCGATGTTTGTGCCATTGCATGAGGATGTAAAACTTAGGCTTGATCGTGCGATTATCCTTCTCTCGATATTTCTCTAAATCGGTGGGTGGTTCTGGCCCATCTTTTTTACTCCTTCATGCCCTAATAAAAATAATTCTATTGTTGCCTTACTATGTCCTTCGGTCGATGATGACTTAGTTGAAGTAAAAAAAATTAGAAATGTTACATGTTTGATGCTATTTTAATGATTGAGACACGTGAAAGATGAACTGTCAGTGTACTTTTACACAAGAATAATGTTATAATGTAAGTTTCTCATGGATAATAATGTGGTAATGATTTGATACTAAAGGCCATAAAATTTTATGACAAATAGGCCACCAAGTGAAAGATGGAACTGTTGGGACCGATAGGTCACCAATTGAAAATCGAAAATGTTGGAATCGATAGGTCACTAAGTGAAAGTTGGAACTATTAGGACCAATTGATTACTAAGTGTTTAATTTGGAATGTAAATGTGAGAATACAAGCATTGACTCGATGAATGTAATTTGCAAGTAAAATATTTGTTTACATTTACTTTCAATTCTTATTACCATGCAAATTATATAAGTTTTTTAGTTTTGATGCATATGCATTCACATGGTCATGAAAAACTTGTGCACAAGGTTTGGTTAATTTTTTCGAAGGATATTCGAGGTACATGGTCCGCTTTGGCCTAGGCAAAAATATTCGGACGTGCTAATTGGCACAAGGTATTGCGGAACCTCAATGAAGCTATCTGCTTTGAAAGGGCACTTCGCAATACCATGTAAAAATCCATTATGGTGCTGAATCACCAATGACCGCCGTATAGACAGGCTGCATAGTAATGATTGTCTTATGCATGAGTGATAAGCACTAATCTCTATTTTATGCAAAAAAGTGCAAGACAAATGTTGGTAAGAAATCACTATCAAATGATATGGTTATAGTATGTTTACAGTTTTATATATGTTGGATATTGTTTTGTTAATCGACTCTAGTCTATTATAAAAAGATCATCCAAGTAAATGTTTGCTTCAAATGATTTGGGCAAGTGCATTAGTTCCATTCACCAGTGCAATCTCAAGTGTACTGACCCCCTTCTCCACAGTTGCTGGAGACAACGCGAGCGTATGAGGGAAATAAAAGGCTTACATTGTACTTTTAAAGCTTCTTCCCATTTGAAGTTTTTGAAGTTTTTTTTGAAGCATTTGAGTTCAATTGTAATAAAGGGCATAATGTATGAAATTGAGAAATTATTTCATGACACTCTATTAGTTGTTTTTATTTTTCAAGTATACGTAGGAAGGGCATTTCAATTTATATTGAGAAATTTATATTTTGCTGCAAGAATTCAATATAGGACCTATTTTTTCCTATATTGTTGTTGTCACGACCCGTACCCTGTTTAGGGCACGTGAACGTGGGTACGTCCAGCCTACGCCGCAGTGTCGGCGGTAGAATGCTGATAGGTTGTCTATAATATCTATCAACTAACAATATGAAATATATAACCTGTCATCTCCGCACGGAGGAATAATATAACATATCAACTATGTAATCTCAATCACAGTCTAAGGAAGATAGAGCACGATATTGGAATGTAAAGATAAAGCAGAAATAATTGAATAAATAGTAAAGTAGTCCACACATGAATTTAGATGTCTTATCACAAATAAGTACATATCCTGAAATACAAAAATAAGACTCTAACCATATTCGAAACAATCCGATACAATATGAGTACTAAAATACTCTAAACTATATCTAGGGCACTCTCTACTAAGCAGGATCCTCCTCAGACTCCTGTGTGCATCCCTCGTATACCCCCTGCTCATAGTAGGTCAGATAATCATCTAAATCATCTAAAATATATTGGTTATCCAGTCAGGATTGGAGCAAAGTACAAAAGCCAACAATAGTTCCAACGAATTGATAAATACTATAAGAAACAGTTATAATGAAATACAAGATAGAATATCAAGACTGGAATAAAATAACAAGGTGAACTGAATATCATGTCATGGTGTAAAATACTGGAATGTAAAGCAGTACAGGAAAATCTGATGTACAATATAAATATAAACACTACCAAAATACATGGATTTACCGACGGCCTTATCCGTCGGTAATCCGTCGCCAAAAATAAATACCGACGGATTACCGACGAATATTTTGGTAAAACAGCCGTCGGGAATAACCTCGTCGCTAAAACATATCCGTCGCTACTCCGTCGCTCAGCGACGACTTATCGACGGAATACCGTCGGCGCATCTAAATATATATAGCGACGGATTACCGACTAGCTTTCGTCAAAACATGTATCAGGATATAGGGTTAGCGACGGAAAACTCCGTCGCTAACCAGTCGGCAAAACCGTATCACTGATTTTCTGATATCCAATATCCGTCGCTAATCCGTCGTAAATTTGTCGGCAAAAGCGTATCAGAGATTTTCTGATACCCAATTACCGACGGACATTCCGTCGCTAAACCGTCGCTCAATGTAAAATTCTCCAGGTAGCGACGGATATTACATCGCCAATCCGTCGATACATTAAATTCCTACAGTTAGCGACGGATAGTCCGTCGGGACTTTGTCGCCAGTCCGCCGTAAGTTAGTCGCCAATCCGTCGCTAATGCTAAAATTTATGGACATCAAACAGCATCAGTTCGACGGATCGTCCGTCGCCAATCCGTCGCTTTATTGAAATGCTCCAGGTAGCGACGGATTTTACGTCGCCACTCCGTCGCTAACCTCAGTTTCTCCAGTTAGCGACGGATAATCCGTCGCTGAGTGGTCGCCAGTCCGCCGTAAGTTAGTCGCCAATCCGTCGCGAAAGCTAAAATTTCTGGGCATCAAACAGTATCAGGTCGACGGATCGTCCGTCGCCAATCCGTCGCTTTATTGAAATGCTCCAGGTAGCGACGGATAGTCCGTCGCCACTCCGTCGCTAACCTCAGTTTCTCCAGTTAGCGACGGGCTATCCGTCGCTGAGTGGTCGCCAGTCCGCCGTAAGTTAGTCGCCAATCCATCGCGAAAGCTAAAATTTCTGGACATCAAACAGCATCAGGTCGACGGATCGTCCGTCGCCAATCCATCGCTTTATTGAAATGCTCCAGGTAGCGACGGATTTTACGTCGCCACTCCGTCGCTAACCTCAGTTTCTCCAGTTAGCGACGGACTATCCGTCGCGGAGTGGTCGCCAGTCCGTCGCTAACTGCTAATTTTTGAAAAAAAATACTGCAAACAGACTCTTTCCTGTTTATACAACACATCCAACACAATATCAAACATGCAAAATATCCATATACAACACCATATATCCATATCCAACATGAATATCCAACGTATCCAATATCCAACACCATATATCCATATGCAAAATATCCATATCCGACACCAATATCCAACGTATCCAATATCCAACAAAATATTACCAACACAATATATCCAATATCCAACATTAAATTATCCAAACATAAAAAAAATATTCGAACATACTCAGTATCCAAATGTCTACAAAACCAACAACATAAACAAAATCAAACCCCGTCCGTCGGATCGTCTCGTGCTCGTGCCGCCGCATCCGCTTTGCGTATGTACTCCTCCACCGTGTGTGCCGGCACTTGGGACAAGACATGGTCTAGAAGCGCGCGTAGCTGCTCTGGCGACATCATGTCAAGGAGCGTCAAGATGGTGTTATCCGATACGATGCGGGCGTCCGCAGAGCGGTTAAACGAAAGCCGTCCGGAGGAAGAAGGACCAGGTCGATCCGAAGCACCGGCAGCAGCAGTAGACGGATCGGGAGCAGACGGACCGGGAGCAGACGGACCGGGAGCAGACGGATAGCGCCCCAACACTATCGCCCGCAAATCTGACACCGCGGAGGTCAGAGTCGCAAGCTGCGCCCTCACATCGTCAACCGGGGGCGCTGGGGGAGGCGGAGGCGGTGGATATCTCGGGGACGGCTGCAACGAGGGCGCCATGGAACCTAAGCCGTAGACGCGCCCTTTCCTAACGCCGCCGACGGATTCTACGAACACGTCGTCGTAGCGAGCGGCCATAGAAGAGTGCGTCTGGGTGGGTGTCGTTTCGCCGACATTCTCGGAAGGGGGCTCGATCTCAAGCCGACTAAGTGCCTCACGATACGCAGCCTATCCAATGAATGTGTTTATACTATAAGTTTTCCTAAGTTATAATCTAAATCCTATGTTTCCCTAAGTTATAGTCTGAATCCTAAGTTTATCTAATTAACTTAACAATAATTATATTTCTAACATAAATCTCATAAACGTAAGTACTTACATCAGTCTCCTCGGCCCTCGCGTCGACGAAGCTCCCGTCCTTCCGCCTCTTGTGCGTATGCACGAATATATCGTGAGCGGTGACCGTCTCCGCCTCTTTCCCCTGCTTCACCGCCCGTTGGGCCTGCATACGTAGAATTTAATTAACTTCGTATATTAACAGTACGAAATTAAATAATAGAATGAATTTGAATTTGTGCTATCTCACCAAATCTGCATGCATCAATGCGTGGGGCCTTGATCCCCCCGTATGCAGACCCGCGACCTGTCGATTAGCCTCAGCTTTCTTCGATTTTAGCTTGAACTGCGGAGTATCCATCTTCTCCAACATCTGCTCATAGTACTCCGCCCGGATCCAGTCCTTCCTCGTATGCGCCGTACGAAGGTCGTACACCGCATCCCGTATCTTCTTTCCGGCGGCGGCTTTGTAGGTCCTGCGGATCGCCTCCTCGTGATGGGGGGGCCACCAGAACGTCCTCTGACATACAAATTCAAATATCACGTAATAAAAAATTTAATGATTTAAAGAATAATTAATAATTCACCGACGGATTTATACCCTCATCTCGTCGAGCCAGACGTACTTCATGTCCTGAGGCACCTCAGAAAAATTGAGGTAGGGGCCATGGTAGTTATCCCGGATAATGCGCCCTAGAATCCGGACAGCATTCCACGGGAAAAACCTATAAAGAAGCAACGACTGGATTATTAACTTGAATAAATGAAACAAATTTAATAAATTAACTTAAATTTACTTACGATTCACCAGCGGGCCATAGCTCTCGTCGGAACTCGCCCACCAGCCTCTCTGGTGGCGTCGGGGGATCCGCGGGTCCGCGCACGTACTTCCCGGTAACCGGATGAAACTGAATCCCGGGGTATATATATATATATATATATATTATTAATAAATTAGGCTAAACTTCTACCTTAGCTAATCAAATATATATACTAGACTTTACGACGTGTGTCTGTGTATATATATATATTATTAATAAATTACTTAAAATTATGCCTATATATATATATATATATATATATCAAGGTTCAAAGTATCGGTATCGGAATCGGTATCGGACTATTCCTATGAGTATTGGTATCGGCGATATCGGTAGTATCGGCGGTTTCGGATCGGAGTATCGGATTTTTTGGTATCGGGGAACAAATAATTATTAATAAATTATTTACATTTAAAAACATATATTTTATACATTTAGGCATAATTTTAAGTATTTTCAGTGTTATTTCTTAGTAGTTTTGAAATTAAATGAAATAGTAGTCACCCTTACCGATTGGTTTACAAACAATAGATGTGATTTTCTTCAATTGATGTGATTTTCTTCTTTTACATGCTTCTACAACCTTGTTATGCGTTAAACCCTTGTTGATTTGTCTTTTCTGTTTAATTTTCTTTGTCGAATTGACCGGAACAAAGACCCCCAATGTCGGTATCGGTCAATACTTGGTATCGGTCGGTATCGGATCGGAACATGCCAAACCGTATCGGTATCGGCCGTATCGGATCGGTATCGGCCGATACTTTAAACCATGATATATATGTCTGAGTGTGTGTGTATCCGTGTGTCTGTGTCCGTGTGTGTCCGTGTGTGTGTGTGTGTGTCCGTGTGTGTGTGTGTCTGTGTGTGTGTGTCCGTGTGTGTGTGTGTCTGTGTGTGTGTGTCCGTGTGTGTGTGTGTGTGTGTGTGTGTCCGTGTGTGTGTGTGTGTCTATGGGAGAGGAGGAGGAGGACTCCTGCGCGGGGACTCCAGAGTCCCTCCTACGCCCCCCTGCCCCGACCCCCCCCCAACCCCTGCCCGACCCCCCCAACCCCTGCCCGACCCCCTCTCCCACCCCACTGCCCCTCCTGCCCCGACCCCCCCCCCCCCCAACCCCTGCCCGACCCCCCCCAACCCCTGCCCGACCCCCTCTCCCACCCCCCTGCCCCCCCTGCCCCGGCCCCCCCAACCCCTGCCCGACCCTCCCCCAACCCCTTCCCGACCCCCTCTCCCACCCCCCTGCCCCCCCTGCTCCGACCCCCCCAACCCCTGCCCGACCCTCCCCCAACCCCTGTCCGACCCCCTCTCCCACCCCCCTGCCCAGACCACCCCCCCACCCCTGCCCGACACCCTCCCCGACCCCCCCTGCCCCCTCTCCCACCCCACCCTTGCCCCGACCACCCCACCCCCTACCCGAACCCCCCTGCCCAGACCACCCCCCCACCCCTGCCCGACCCCCTCCCCGACCCCCCTGCCCCCGACCACCCCACTCCACCCTTGCCCCGACCACCCCACCCCGTACCCGAAACCCCCCTGCCCCACACCCTCTCCGACCACTAGGACAGCCCTCCAACCCCCCAAATCGTAAAAGAGAGAGAGAGAGAGGGAGATAGAGAAAGAGAGGGGGGAGAGAGAGCATACCTTAGAGAGAGAGAGGGAGATCGCCGGTCGGAGAGAGCGAGATCGTCGGAGAGAGGGAGAGGGAAGAGAGAGTGTTTTGGGGGGGAATGAAAATTCCCCCCTCCCCCCCCCCCCCCCGTCGGTTCAATTTAAGTTAGGGTACAGAAATTAGCGACGGCTTAGCGACGGATTATTCCGTCGCTAAGTAGTCAGTAAATCTTGCGCCAGAGTAGCGACGGATTATTCCGTCGCTAAGTCGTCAGTCAAATCTCGCGCCAATATTTTAGGCTTTTCCCGCCAAAATATGCGACGTTCTAGCGACGGATATAAAACCGTCGCTACATTGCCGACGACCTATCGACGGCGTAGCGACGGATATGGACATAAAAAATAAAAAAAATTGTCCACTGCTTTCTGTCGGTATTTCGTCACAAATCCGTCGGTGATCCGACGGTAATAGCGACAGAAATTTTCCGTCGCTAAATGGCCGTCGCTAAAATGCTGTAATTTGGTAGTGAAATGGTGCCTTGAGATATTAGAGTGTTATGTGATCGGCTTGGGCCCAGATCAGGATGTTCCATTTGAACGGCTATGTACAAGTATATGTATAGAGGATCAGGCCGGCCAAAATGGAAAGCTATTACTCAAGTAGTATCAGGTCAGGCTACACCCTACGTGTGGCGTGGGTGAAGCTATGCACAAGTAGTTACAGGAGGGATATTGATCACATAACCTCTAATAACTCTCCAATCCTCCAAATAGTATAATAGATGCAACCATGACACGTCATAACACGGGATTCTAAAAGAAGGGGGCCAACCCACTCCCAAATCGGTGTCTATACAAGTGCATGAAACAAGATCGAATAATGTACCCATATACTAGGTAAACTAGAAATAACATCTCATGATGGGATTCAACGTATACTAGTCCGTGCATCCTTGAGTCGAGAATCAAGTAAAATACTACAACTGAACAAATATAATAAATATCAAAGCAATAAAAACTATCAGAGAATGTACTCGCCTGTTGTCTTGAGCAGTCAATATGAATCGAGGTTTAGAGTAATGTCACCCAAACCTAGATATGAGATATCAATGTTAAATGGTAATCTAGAATCATAAACATGCTTAACTAGCTTAAGATGGGTTTTTAGGCCAATTCTAGGTCAAATCTGACTTACAGTTGACTTTTGGTCAACTGGTCAACTTGGTCAAATCCTAGTCTACCTAGGTTAGGTTAACCCAGTTTCAAGTTATTACCTACTTAGAATATCTAGACATTACCTATATAATATTTTACCTTATAGATGTTTACCTACAAGCCTAGGTAATACCCCTTAACCTTTTCATGAGTTTACCTTACCCAAGGCAATTACTTACCTAGGCACGCTCTAGCCTCATTACATAAATCTAGGTAATAACCTTACCTTACTTAAGTTGCTTAGGCATCTCCCTTACCTATAGATGGTAGTCCATTACCTATACTAGATAGGTAATCTCATTTACCTAACTTAGGATATGTGTTAATTTTATATATATATATATATATATATATATATATATATATATATATATATATATATAGTGAGGGGGCTATATATATATATATATATATATATATATATATATATATATATATATATATATATATATATATATATATATATATATATATATATATATAAAATATATATATATTTAAAATATATATATATATATATATATATATATATATTTTAAATATATATATATTTTTTAAATATATATATATATATATATATATATATATATATATATATATATATATATATATATATATATATATATATATATATATATATATATATATTTTATATATATATAAATGTTTTTATATATATATATATATATATATATATATATATATATATATATATATATATATATATATATATATTTAAAATATATATATATATATATAGCCCTCTTAAAAGTAGGCAAACCTCACACTCTCACTTATCCCAAACCTTACCATATGGCCACATGGCCTAGGGACAACACGGCTTTAGCCACTCAGGCCTACAGGCCTGCTGCTAAGGCCTGTCCTACCTCACACAGGGGGATACCCTGCTGTAGGGCATGGTTGCCTCAAGTACAGGCAGTAGCCTGCAACTGCGGTGCAGGAATGCAAGTGCAACCCACACCATGCAAAGTCAAGGTAGCCCATTGCCAAGTGGCCTCTAACACTGCTCCTAGTAGGGGCGGATCCAAGGGTACCTTGGGGTGGGCTGGAGCCCACCCCAAAAAAAATTTATACTTTTTTTTCCATATAATTTTTTTTAATTTTTTTATATGAATTTATCTACTTCCAGTCCACCCAAATTTTTTGTAGCCCACTCCAGTTATAATTCATGGATCCGCCCCTGGCTCCTAGTCACAACCCTTTGATACTTCAAATCCTAACCAAAGTACTAATAGTACAATAATATAAAACCTATGATACTAACTATTGTCCTAACCAAAATACTAACACTCAAGGTCTGAAACTAACATTGTTTATTAGAAAAATCCAACTGAGAACTGGACCATTGCACTTCACATATATTGGCCAATGGCCCAAGCCAAGGCACTGCCAAGTCCAGCCTAATCCTGGGTACACACACACACTCTTCTGATAAAGTACACTAACACATTCACTCACAAGGATCCTCTAACTAACTTATGTCAATATTGATACATATGGAATGTATATAGAAAATACATTGTATCCAATATATAGTATCAGGTGACTGATACCTGTAGGAAAATAGGAAATAATATCTGCTAACTGATAACACATCTCCTGTATTTTACTCCCTCAAGACACAATACTCTCATGCCCTGCTGCTAGGACCTCACCCTTGCACTGACCTGGCCACATATCACACAAAACTCACTTAACCACTAAACACTAATTGGTGTACCTAGAACCCTTGGTCTGTTGCTGCCTTGCAATTGCCCTGCCTAGATGTCAAGGCCTAACCCCCTGGTTGCATAGGCCAATGGCCAATGGCCCAGGCCTAAGGGCTCGAACAGAGAAACCCTTTACTAATATACTCACTAACCCATCACTAACAGATCTGAACATATCTAGGGATACACTCTATGTAAACTGAACACCCATAGGACACACTAGAATAACTCATGATACATAAACTTAACTCTCATGACACATAGGCCAAAGGCCTCACTGCTTACTTGCAGACCTACTGATACTCTTTCCTTTCTAAACCTTTTCTACTCTAATCCTCACATAGACTCATTCACACTTACTACTTGGTTAGACATAGGTCTGAACTAAGTTACTGATACATGGTCAAGTGGCTCAACTAATACAAGTGAGACACTAGCACACTAGGCAACACTCTAACTCTCTAATACCTCTGTACAGATTTCCCCCCTCACTCTTGGCCACACAGGTCTACCGGAACCTTATCCCTAACTCACATGAGAACTCACTCCATAGACCAATTGAGGCCTGTGCAACACTGCACCTCTGTGTGCAGTATACTGCCTCCACCCCCGAGCCTTGCACACACTCCCCTCTTTCTGTCCAGCACCCAAATCATACACTATCACTATTACTCTAAGTTCCAACTGAATAGTACATGGAAACTCTTATAAAAAAATAAAAATAAAAAAATATATATATATATATATATATAATACATTCTCAACTTATATGTATACATACATGTTAATATATATCCATATACATCCAATGTTACCTGGCCATCTAACCCCCAAATTCCTATGGCCTAAGTGACTAGCCAATAGCCAACTGGCCAACACCTACGCTGTCCAAACACCCAGGCAATTGCCTGCACCTGAGCTCTCAAATGGGATTCCCCTATCTCCTAAGCCCTTTCCTCTATCTCCTACACAGGCCAATGGCCAAATCCAAAACCAAAGCCAGGGGTGATATCTCCTGCTGCTCGACCCTCTTCTTCTCTGACACTCTCTGATACACAAGTTCAAGAAAATCCCAATCACATTTCCTTTCTCTGTCAAGTCTTCCTCTTACCTTCTAATTAGGATACACATGTAATACCCACCAAATCTGATATCTAAACTAATACCTAGGCTCATAGCCTATGGCCAATGGCCAAATGGTCATTCACACACCAAAGGAATGGGGAAAATCCTCTGCATCTGCTGCTATACCTAGGCTGCATTGCAATGCAACCTTGCCTAACTCAAACCTGTCATAGCAGTAGGAGCATTCCCCCACTAGGTGCTGTCTATCTCGACCCCAATTCCTTTCACATTTCCCTTCTGTCTACATTTACTTTCCCTCCCAAATGTTGTGCACACAGGAGTGCCATGGGCCTCAAACTCTCCCTTAAACCACCCTGCTACTGCCTACACCCATATCTACTAACTAATACTAAACTTACCACTGCACACACTAACCTTACCTCGAATTACTGATACTTGAACCCAAATACA
>JANAVB010014398.1:14614929-14740979 GCA_029216955.1 Iris pallida
TATGGGGAGGCCTCTGCTTGAGCCGCATGGAGATGATCCTCTTGAGCCGCATGGGGAAGCGTCTGCTTGAGCCGCATAGAGAGAGCCTATACTTGAGCCGCATACGAATGCCCACGTGTCAAGGCTACGTGGCATTTTCTGGATCTCAGGGGGATTGTGTCAGAGATCTCCTTCGTTTCCCTAGGGGTCTGTCATTATGACAGAGTCATAATTACCACTTCGTGTCATGACTGTCACTCTGTCAGAGCTGTCAGCCATCAAAGTAATTAATGCAGTATAGGGCGGAGGGAAGAACTGTTTGCAAGCCACGTGTCTTCTGAGCCGCATGGAATGTCTCGAGCCGCATAGTCCCTTATGCCGCATGAATCTTTGAGCCGCATGGGCTATCTGAGCCATATGGGGTTCCATGGCTGCATGGATCTTTCTTTATTATTTTCTATGCTTCTACAAGACCCCCTTCAAAGTTTTCAATTTGCAAAATTGAAATACTTTGAATAAGAAGCATGGTTGTATATAAATTCTTCTGGCTGCATATGAAGTCCTGGCCGCATAGATGTTTCATCCGCATAGATGGTTCAGCCGCAGGGATGTTTCAGCCGCATGGACTTTTGAGTCGCATAGCTTCTTGCCATGTATGCGGGTCTTTAATTGCCTCCAATTCGTTTCAGCGCCGTCTTTAGGGAGAAATCCCAAGGGCCAGCTCATTAATTCTTTCGGATTTTATGCCCGGGGTGAATCTCGGGGACGAAATCCGAGGAGTCGGTTTTGTCTTTTACGAGGCGGTTACTAGTCCATGTGTCCTCCTTCTCTCGTCCTCCTATAAATAAGAGGAGTTTGGAGAGAGAAAGGGCTTCTTTACTTTCTCTTTTTCTTCAAATCTTTCATATTCCGATTGTCCTTTTCTTCTCCGATAACTAATGGCTCCCAAGAAGACCGTGGCAGCAAAGGGCAAGAAGGCGGCCTCTTCATCGACTGCAACAGCGAAAGGCAAGAAGACTACTTCTGCCTCGACTGCGGTCGCTCCTCCGCCGGTCGTCGTACCCGATGTTCATCTTGACGTTCATCCCCCCATTACTGGTAAGGACATTATATGAGTTAAAGAACCCTAACCGCTATGGCTACGTCGTATATTTTATGTACGAGCCTTTGTGAGCCGCATATTCGTCCTATGGCTGGGCTGCGAGCCGCATTAGAATAGCCACTGTGTTCGCATACGCGCTTCGCCGACGAAGCCGCATGAGCGACGTTGAGCCGCATAGACTTTCACTGAACGGAGCCGCATAAGTGTTCTTCTGAGCTTAAGCCGCATGAGGCTTCGTTAAGTTGGAGCCGCATAAGGCTTCATTAAGTTGGAGCCATATGGGTGTTTTTCTGAGCCACATGAGGCTTAGAAGCACCCTAATCAATTTTTTTATCCATCTTTTTAACTTATCTTTCTCTATCTTCTTTTCAGTGAATCTGTCGGTTAATGCTGCTGGAGAACTCCTGGTAGGTAGTGCCCAAGCTGCTCAGGGCTATAGGTACGACCATATTGTTCAGCATATGACGGACCAGTTTCCGAGTGACGAACCTTCGGCTAGACTGAATGCCATCAAGAACCAGCCTTTCCATTTCCTTAACGCTATGATAAACACCGGGAAATTCGAAAGGGAATATTTGAAGCCTGCGTTCTTCTTTGGAGACGCCTTGACTGTGGAGAACAGTCATGTTCTGGAGGTGTCGGAGAGCTGGAGTTTTGTCTCTAATGGGATGGCGATCCGCATCCCCCAAATGGAGCGACACTTCCCATTATCTTGGTTCAATATGCTCCCACTGGACCAGAAGATGGAAGAAACTTTAACTCCTATCCGAGGTGGGATGTTTGTAGGAGACATCCATTATAACAATAGCCTGAAGTCAGTGACTGCAGGCAATGTGCACACCAGCTGTTCTGTAATGGGATTAGTCCCAGGTACTTTCTTGATTTGCCGGGCCCCAATTTCATATTTTCTACCGCCGACACTTTTATAAATCAACTTGCTCGGAAGGGCTCCTACCCCATTGGCCGGTTGATGCTCCCTAGTTGGATACATCCTAGTCCCTCGTGGACCAATCTGTCTATGTGGATCTTGCAGAAGTATGAGGCCTTTTTGTGTGAGATTGGCCTTTACCATGCTATTCGGGGCACCAGCCATGGCTTGCCCATAAACAAGAAGTTGTTCATGTCTCTGCTGGAGATGTATAACTGCTGTACGGGAACCTTCTATACACCCGTAGGGGAAATGGGGCTTGCGCTCCATGAAATGCACGCGGTCTCCAAGCTTCCTTGGGGGGACGAAGCTTTTAAGGCATATACTCCCACGAATGAGGAGTTCGAAGATTTGGAAAGACGGTATCCAGGCTTCGTGGCTCTTTACCAAGAGATATTGTGCCACTATAGCACATGTCATCAGATAGCCCGAAAGGATAACAACTCGGAAGGGAATGCTCCTCACACAAAGGACTGGGTGCACTATCTCTTCCCGACGGATGCCTCAGGTCGAGTTACTTCCCGTCGCCCTCGATCCTGGGAGGCGGTTAAAGACTTGGTGTCGTCGGCTAAGAGGGTGGCCACCACCAGTGACAGATTCAGAAGTAAGACCGACTCTTTCGGTTATTTTTACCAGAATACCCAAGAGCTGTCAGAGAAGGCGCTCCTGGCAAAATTTTTGATGGTATGGCTGCAAAATTGTGTAGTCTCTGGAGGAGCTGGTTCTATCGAGAGAATCAGTCGTAACTTTATCCTTCCGGCTGTGAAGTTAGTTTTGCGAATCAGGCTAGCTCTCCTCCCGGCCATGGTGTGCAGCATACACCGTGGCCTTCGCACCTTCACATCCAAGGTCATCGCTCACGACGTGACCAAGGATTTTGAACGGACTGAGTTGCCCTAACACTATTTGATAGGTGTTGATGCATTATCCGTCTTTGATGAGATCGGGCTCTGAAGACGGTGTAACTGATGATGACGCGTTTATCTTCCGCTATCGTGATGAGCCTTGGGAGTATGAGACCATACGGGCTTGCCGGATGGCATTAGCGAGGGCAGATATGTACCATATTTTCGTATCCGTCCCTCGCTTTACTGCTAAGGACATAGAGACTGTACATCTTGACGGTATTATGCCCCCTCAACTTATGGACGGCCAGATGCTCCTATGGCTGCGTAACATCCGCCCCGCACATCTGGTGTATCGTAACCGCAATACTGTTTTTCTGGAGCCTTATCTGCCTAGCAGGTTTGCCCGACAGTTTGGATACAGCCAGCTTTGTCTAGACAGTCCCAGCTCCTGTCTGGGTTTTGAAGGTAGCCTTCTTGATGGTATCAGGGCTTGGCAATACTATGATACATTCCATACCCGTACCATTTTCTCGATTCTTGCTATTAAGGCGTCAGTAGAGATCTTGTACATGGCGGCTTTGTACCATGTCATGGCGAACAAGCCCCCGATCGGTTTTAACCCGGGCGCCAGTTTTATTGTTGGTACCGGCCTGGAGGAAGGATCCCAAGGGGCCAAGAAGAGAAAGACTAGAGTCGAAGTGCCAGATTTGGATTCCGCTGCTGAGGATGATGAAGGCAACGAGCATGATGGAGATGACTCTACCCTTCCGGTGGTAGACGTAGAGGTGGATCAGCCACCTATTTTGTCAGATAAGATATTGGGAGATCAGCCACCCGTTGCGCCTGGCCCTGCTCCAAAGCGTAGCAGGTAAGTTTCTCCTATTGGCGGTATTTCTCGTTTCCGGAAGCTGGTTGCGACCAGACACCGCCAGCTAACTATAAGAGAAAGCGGAGAAGAAGTTAACCCCGCGTCAGAGGTAACCAAGCCACTCCCGATTCTTTCTTCTTTCTTTCCTTCTAGCTTCGATTTAAATCATCTTTTTTCCCTCTTTTAGGTGTCAGGAGAAGAAGAGTCTCAAGATGCCGGGGTGGTGACCCGGGATGACGAGGACTTTAATGAACCTGTCCCTGAAATTGCTGAATTTTATCAAGATGACGTTGATCGCGTCGTACTTTCCTCCGGGGTGGCTGGGATAGAAGAACCCGCTGAATCTAACTTGGAGGTTACGGGTAAGGAGGTCATGTCAGCTACGCACGAGCTGCAGCCTCCCTGTTACTCCCCTGGTAAGATAAGCTGAATCTTAACTTGCGAGGAGGCCTATCTGCTCTATCATCACATCCTTCAGGTCACGTCGACTGATCATTGTTCTGGGCATACAGGTCCTGCCTCTCTAGTGCTGAGGATGGACACTATTGAGACGAACTATGCCGAAGGGGCACCGGTGGAGAGGAGCGTACTTTCTCCTCTTTTGGCTCGTCTTGAGGGGCCTCCCGCGGGCTCGAGTTCGAAAAGTCGGGTGATGGGACGGCCAGGGCAGGGGACAATGGTCCTTTCATCCTCTTCTGCTCGGGTGGCTCCGAGAGTCGACCTCTCTGCCCTACCGAGTATCCAGGCTCTTCGGGTGGCGGAGGAAGAGTTATCCGTTATCCGAGCATCGTTCTGCTCGGACTCCATCCTCCTGGTGGCAAGTTCTAGTATTACTCCTCCGATATTGCCGGCCACGCTTCCTCTGACGCCGTCTTCTACAGAGGTCCTGGACGACGCGTTACAGGACGTGGTTGACAACTTTCATCGTCACTTGAGGAGGGGAATAACGACTGCTGTGGAAAGAGGGACCTCTTTCGTCTTGTCCCGGCAATGCGCCCAGGGTTAAATTGATATCCTTAAGACTCTTCTTGGTGGTGCAGGGCTGGCTGCGCTCTTGGAGGCAAAGTTGTTGGAGACTGAGCAGCTGGTGGCCCAGCTGCAGGTGCTACGGCCGACTGATTTGTCTGCTGTTATAGATCGGAAGCGTGGTTCTCTCACCGCTAATATAGAGAAGACAAGGGCTGCTCGGGATAAAACCAAGCCGGCCGTACTGAAGGACCTCCGCGATCTGTCTGATCGATATGATCAATTGAGCCACGAGAGCGAAGATGTTATGGCTCGGGAAGCGGCTGCCTCTCGTGGGATCACTAACACGCGAGAGCAGATCCTTGAGCTTCAGAGGAAGTTAACTTTCTTGGAGTCTGAACTTGAGGCTGCCCATATTGATAAGGAGCTGATTATTCAGGAGGCTGACAGAGTCAATCAAGCTTCGACTGACCTGGAAGTTGTCCTGAAGAAGTTGGAAGATGACTGGCAGGAGCTCATAGGCTTGGATGATGAGGAGCGGTTATCCCGGGAGGCTGAGCGTCGAGTTAAACAGCGACTCGAACAGGAGGCCATCTCAGTGAAGAATCGTCTTTTGGGATTGTGTAATGTTGAACTATAGTCGGCCTTTTCTTCTTTTGTTTTCTTTCTTTTCTTTTTCCTTTTTGAGAGGGACGTGGTCCCGAAACATGTAATACTTTTTTTCTTCCTTCAAATAAAGAGTACTTTCCATTCTACCCTTCATTTGTATTGCTTGTTGTGCCTATGATATGATGGTGGTGTTTGCCCCGCACGGGGGACTTATTTGTGGACCCGTCATCCATGGCATACCTTGGTTTTAGGTACGGATAACAAGTTTGGTTAGGATATCTGGAACAGTCATGGCAAAGTGGTCATGGATGCTCCTGGTATCGGAAAAAAGAATGCCGTAGAGCAGCTGGGCTCCCGGGGCATGATGAGAGATGGTGGGCTTGTGCTAAAAAACTTAGCAGAGGATATTTGTGGGCCTATTATCCTTGGCGTACCCTGGCTTAGGATACGGATAATAGGATGAAAGGAAACCAACATATTTGCTCAGAGGTAATGAGGACATGGCAAGCATGAGGGTTTTACCGTAGAATCTTCCTACTCAGAGGTAATGAGGACATGGCAGGAGTGAATTCAACGGAGGATATTTGTGGTCAACAGAGGACATTTGTGGGCCTATTATCCTTGTCGTACTCCGGTTGTGGGTACAGATAATAGGTTGAAAGGGAATCGACATACTTACTAGGAGGTAATGAGGACATGGCAAGTATGAAGGTTTCTTCAACGGAGCCTTCCCACTCAGAGGTAATGAGGACATGGCAGGAGTGGGCTCAATAAAGAGGGGGTACATAGAACGACTCAGAGGTAATGAGGACATGGAAGTTCTATGTAGAGGGGTGATTTATTTTTTGCAGAATTGAGACGACTCAGAGGTAACATCGACATGGTCGTTTTGGAAATTTGTGGATCCGTTACCCTTTTTGTGCACTGGGAGTGCGGGTAGTGGATCATGAGGGAGGAGCTCCTTCAGGAAGAAAGTTCAGAGATATAACTTTCCCCCAAAAGAGTGACCGGGATGTAAGTTCAGAGGTACCAGTGGATATATGACTTAAAAATCTGAAATATGGAGAATGTGAGTTCAGCGGTACCAGCGGGTACATGACTCGAAAATCTGGAAAATGGAAAATATGAGTTCAGCGGTACCAGCGGGTACGTGACTCGATAATCTGAGATATGGAGGATGTGAGTTCAGCGGTACAAGAGGGTACATGACTCAATGTGTAAGTGAGTTCAGCGGTACCAGCGGGTACATGACTCAAAAATCTGGAAAATAGAGAGTGTGAGTTCAGCAGTACCAGCGGGTACATGACTCGATGAATCTGGACTACTGTGAAAGTGAGTTCAGTGGTACCAGCGGGTACATAACTCGATGAATCTGAAAAATGGTGAACATGAGTTCAGCGGTACCAGCGGGTACAAGACTCGATGAATCTGAGAAATGGTGAACATGAGTTCAGTGGTACCAGAGGGTACATGACTCAATGATCCGGAGAATATTGTTTAGACATAATATTTCTTCAGGAACTTGTCGTTGACGGGCAACATGAGCAAATGTCCGTTTTATTTTGCGAGGCGGTAGGCTCCGTTGGAGAATACAGCCTCAATGATGAATGTGCCTTCCCACTTCGACTGGAACTTGCCGGCGGTCTTGTGAGTCATAACCATCGGCCTCCAGACTGCCAGGACAAGATCGCCCACTTGGAATGTTCTGATTTTAACCTTCTTGTTGAAGGCTCCAGAGATGCGTACTTGGTATAGCTCGATTCGTTGCTGAGCTAAAAGTCGCTTTACATCTAAGGCCTCCAACTCTTGCAGTCGGCGATGGTAGTTGTCATCCATCGTCAGTTGGTAAGTAAGGGCGACGCAGAGTGAGGGTATTTGAGTCTCCAATGGGAGGACTGCTTCACTTCCGTATATCAAGAAAAATGGCGTATTTCCAGTAGCTGTTCGGACTGTGGTATGGTACGCCCATAAGCATTCGCCAAGCTTCTCGTCCCAGTCGCGTTTCTTGGAAGAGACAAACTTCTTGAGTAATTTGATGATTGTTTTGTTGAATGCCTCTGCCAACCCGTTGCTGCCGGATTGTATGGTGTCGAGGCAATATTCTGGATGCGATGCTTATCGCAGAACCGATAGAAGGCATGGCTTGCAAACTGCGGACCATTATCGTGAATGATCCTTTGGGGCAGTCCAAAGCGATAGATGACATGATGCTTGAGGAAGCTAATCACGTTTGACGTCTTTACTTCCGCAAGGGGGACAGCTTCCGCCCATTTGGAAAAATAATCTGTAATGGCAAGTATGAAGCGATGTCCTCGGGAAGAAGGTGGAGCGATTGGACCGATGATGTCCATTTCCCATGCTTCAAATGGCCAAGACGCCACTGTCGGATGTAAGAACTCGGATGGTTGGTGGATGAAGTCCACGTGGACTTAGCAGGCTTTGCATTTTCTTGCATAGTCTATCGCATCTGCTATCATCGTGGGCCAGTAGTAGCCCATCCAGCGAAGACGGTCTTATAATTTGGGGCCAGGCTGATGGGCCCCGCAGACACCATCGTGAGCTTCGCGTACGGCTTTTTTGGCTTCTGCGTTTGACAGACATCGAAGCAATAACCCGTCGTAGGATCGTCGGTACAGCATTTTTGTCTCTTTATCATAGAAGAATCTGAGAGAACGCCTTCTGATGGAAGTAGCCTCCTTTGGGTTCTCGGGCAGGATATCGTAGACTACGAAGTCTATGAATGGTTGTCTCTAGTCTGGCGTTTCGTCGATCGTCTGGGCAGAATAACTTGCCACGACTTGAACGTTGTTCTTGGGATAGACCAGTTCGTGGCCTATCACGTCAACCGAATGATGAGTATGGTTCGACACTGCTAGGGAAGCGGCAAGGCCTGCCAGGGCATCGGCTTCGATGTTCTGGAGTCTGGGAACGTGCTCGATGAAGAATCCCTCAAACGACGAGATAATATTGATCGCTATTTGGTGATAGGGGATCATGTCTTCATGGCGAACTTCGTATGAACCCCGAATCTGATTGACGATTAACTGCGAATCGCCGTATGCTTCAAGATATTCTACCCCCAGCTCTCTTGCAAGTTGGAGGTCGATGACCAAAGCGTTGTACTCGGCCACATTATCAGAGCAGGGCTCCGTGAGGGAGTAAGCGCGATTGATCACCAACCCAGAAGGAGAAATTAATACCACCCCGGCTCTGACGACGATGTTGCCCTTAGGTCCGGTCCTTGAGGCGCCGTCGAAGAACATTCGCCATATATCATCGTGAGAGGTTGTATGAGAGTCGACGACCTCGTCTGGGATTCCTTCATATATTCTGGATGACTCCGAGCCTGGGTGGGCTGCTAAAAAGTCTGCCAGAGCTTGACCTTTAACAGCCTTTTGCGGGACGAAGATCATATGATATGGAGACAGCAATATTGCCCATGTAGCAAGGCGGGAGCTGAGTGCCCCTGGTTTAGTCAAGAGGACTCTGAGAGGGTTGACTCGTGAGATCACATGTATGGTTTGTCCTGTGACATAGTGCCGCATCTTTTGAATGGCGAACACCAGGGCGAGGCATTCCTTCTCTACAGTAGTATATCTGTACTCTGGCCCGATCATCATTCGGCTGAGGTAATATATAGCTTGTTCATGGCCTGCATCGTTGTTTTGTGCCAGCAAAGCGCCTAGGAAATGCTCCATTGCTTGTACATATAGCAAGAATGGTTTCCCAGCAACCGGGGCCACCAGGACTGGAGGGTTCGACAAATATTCTTTGATGTTGTCGAATGCACGTTGGCATTCTTCATCCCATACGAACGAGATGCCTTTCTTCATGAGATGGGTGAATGGCCGACATCGCCCGGAGAGGTTAGAGATGAACCTCCGGATGTAAGCTAGCCTCCCTTGAAGGCCTCTGAGTTCGCGGAGATTTCTCGGGGGACCCATCTCCATAATTGCCTTCGTCTTCTCAGGGTCTACATGGATACCCTGGGCGGTGATAATGAAACCCAAGAACTTCCCGCTGGATACGCCCAGGAAGGACTTCGTAGGGTTCATTTTCAAATTATGCGCTCGTATCAGGTCGAATACCGTCCTCAGATCCTGCAGATGGTCTCCCTTGCAGCGACTCTTGATGATGATGTCATCAACATAGCACTCTACCGTCTTGCATAAGTGGTCTCTGAAGATGATGCTCATGGCTCTTTGATATGTGGCGCCGGCATTCTTCAAACCGAAAGGCATGACTGCGCAGCAGTATGTGCCAATCGGTGTTCGGAATGATGTATACTTTTCGTCGTCAGGAGACATCTTGATTTGGTTGTACCCAGAGAAACCCTCCATAAATGATATACGTTCGAAGCCGCAGGTATTGTCAATCATGATGTCTGTGATAGGTAGGGAGAATTCATCTTTGGGGCATGCCTCGATCAGATTGCGGAAGTCGATGCAGATTCGAATCTTGCCATTCTTCTTGAGGACTGGTACTATATTGGCGACCCAATCCGGATGTTGTTCCTCACGAATGAAGCCGCTGGCTATCAATTTGTTGACTTTGGCCTCGATCGCGTCCATGATGCCCGGGCTGAAGCATCGCTGTTGTTGTTTGACCGGCTTTGCATCTGGCCGAATATTGAGTTTATGAAGAGCAATATCGGGATTTAACCCCGACATGTCTTCATAGCTCCAGGCGAACACATCAATATATTCTTTGACAAGTTCCAGCAACGATTCTCGCTCTCCGTTTATTAGGCTTTTACTAATGAAGATCGGTTTTGGAGAAGATTCACTGCCGAGATCTACTTGTATGACCTCGTCTTCAGTAGAGGGTTCTTTCTGTTCGAACCGCTTTTCCCATTGTTCATCCAGCTATTGGGCCCACGGCTCTAGCTCGAGGATTTCAGGGATGTCTTCATCTTCTTCATAAGCATCGGCGAATGCCATGTTGACTGACAAGACTTGCCTGAATATGTCTCCGATGCTGGTATCTGAGTCAGAAGTTGGTGACCCGGTTGAGTGTGACTGCCAGTCACATTTTTCATCTGAACTCTCAGGGGTTGTCGTGGGTGTTACATACCCTAATCCGTATCGAGTTTTGCTATAGTAGTCCCGTAGTTTGCCAGCCGGAACCGGTGGCTTCAATGGTAATCGTCGTCCAGTACCGTAGTTCAAGCCTGGCGTTGTCTCCAGATCATACCCCTGTTTCTGCATGATATATTTGGATTGGAGGCTATAAAGATACAGAGGCAGTCTCCCGGTATCTGACCTAAGGTCAACTTCCTCTATGGTGAAGGGATGCGGATCGTCCTTCCGGTCGAAGATGATTAGACGGTCCCCTCCCTCGATTATGTGGTAAGCGTCTTCCACTGGAGTAATCTGGATTGCGGTGCACACATTTGTCACCTGTGTGTGTAGGTGGGTGCCTATAACGTGTTCCATAGCATACATTATACAAAGCTTATTAAGCTCGAGGTAGTTCAAAGATAACCCTTTATTGATGAAGTAAGGTATCTTTTCTAGGAGGATTACATCATCTGCGGAGGGAACATCAGTGTGGGCAGCCACGTACTTGGCTAGTTCCGGTTCCTCTTCGGCTATCCCCTGTATAAACGAAGACTGAGAGGACGACCTGGGCAGCTTGATCGTCAGAGGTTCAGCTGGTAGAGCGGAGCGTGGAGTTGTTGGCAGACTAGCGACCCCCGATCTGGTACTCGATGCTGGACGGGGAGTGGTTGGTTCGCTAGAAACTCCAGGCCTTGCATCGGGGTGACAACCCATCTTGGGAAGGCGTATCGTCATTGGCTTGTCGGAAGGATTGAGCTTCTCTGTTTGCGGCTTGCCGACTCTCGGCAGCATGATTGTCAATGGCTCCGTTGAGGGTCTTGGCATTTGGCCAGACCTTGGCAGCCGGATTATCATCTACTCTTCCTGTGTCGAGAGGCTGATTGCGTCCTTACGCAGAGTGGAGGTAAGGGGTACAGACTTGCCAGGTTTGCGAGCTTGGAGGTGGATCGTCAGAGGTTCTTCTGATCCTGTGGCTGTCTCGGTACGAGCTTGTACATCTCCTTCATCAAGGTGCCTTTTCGACTTTTTGTATAGGCAGGAGTCTAAGTAGTAGGATTCGACCCCTTTGAAGGGGTCGATGTCGGCGAATTCCGTCCTCACGAAGCCTTGTTTGTCGACATATTTGAAGTACTGGTGCAGCGTGGAAGGCACGATCATATAATCGTGTATCCAAGGTCGCCCCAAGAGGATGTTGTAAGAAGTGTCTGCATCTATGATATAGCAGGTGAATTCTGATTGGAGATCGCCAATTTGACACTTCAGACGAATCTTTCCAATCGGGTAGCTCCTGCCCGAATTAAAACTGCTGATGGTGGTGCTTGTAGGCGTTAGACGATGCATTGGGATGCGGAGATGATGTAGCAGACCCTTCGGGATAATACTTATGGAAGAGCCAGGATCAATGTGCATCCGATCCACTTTTACGTCGCGGATGTACCCAGTGTAGTATAACGGGTGATCGTGCAGGTTGGTTTTGATGAGCATATCCTGCGGAGTGAAGACAATGTTGGGCATAGCTCCCATACAGGCACTGTCTTGGAGATCTACAGGCGGGTTCTCTTCCGTGAGTTTGACCTGAGCCAGGTATGCATCGGCATTTTGGAGTGCATCGCTCAAAGCCGCACGAACATCCTTTGAAAGTCTCAGAAGCTCGTATAATGACAGCTTGGCCGGTGTGTTGGCCAATTGCGCTAAGATGTCGAAGTTGTAGGGCTTCTCCAGCCCTTGTGGTGCCTCCTTTCGGAGGGATTTGTCAAAGCGAGTCTCCTTCGGCCTAGGCTTGTCGGTCGTCGGAGGCTGAGCCGGTCCCGGAGCGTCAGTTGCAGCGGGCTGATGATCTTCAGCCGGGTTGTCAGCCACGGGTTGAGATTGTGCCCCAGACCGCGTGACGACGGCTGTAGCTTCTTCGATATCTGCCGAGATTGTGCGACAGGACCTGACTTTTCCACTCTTCTTCTTGCAGATGGAAGATGTTGTGGGCCGAGTCACTTCCGATACTAAGTCTGGATGGACCCACATGACCTCCCCTCGTGATATGGTGAGGGGCACTAGACCAGCAGCCTGATCTCGGGGAGGTGGAAGATTAGCAATCTCTATTGTCGCCAGAGGGATGGGACCACGCCGTCTTGAGTTTTCGTTGGAGGGAAGCTGCCGAATTGTACTGACACCATATTGGCTGCGACTGTTATCTCTTCGAAATCGATGGCTAGAGCGTTCGAATCGATGAGATTTTGGATGTACCGTTTTAGTTGGTAGCAGTCGTGTATGGCATAGTGGACGTAACGATGGTAATAGCAGTACTTTGGGTTCTCCATGTCTGCCTGCCGCGATTCTCGTCTTGGTGGGGGAAACTGAATTCTGTCTCCTTGTATGAGCATGTCCAAGATGGGCTTGACGTGACCGTCTTCGAAGGAGTAAGTGATTTACGGCCATTGTTTGTCTGCCGGCTTTGGCTCAGGTGTTTGGGCTGTGTCGGCCACCATAGCCTGCTTACCCCTGCTGTCCCGATTGTTGGAGGGGCTACCCCCATTGTCGTTGTTAGGACGCTTGCCCTTGTTCTCTCCGTCCGAGATGTGCAATCCCAGTTGGCGAGCCTTCTTCAGTCGTTCTTCGGTGCTAGTGGCACTGATGATGAACATCTTCCAGTCCTTGAATTGACTTTCGTCCATCCAGAGACTGATTGTTGGGAGCAATCTCTTTTGGCAAATTTCAATCAAGGAGGAATCCGGATTTCCAGATGGCAGCTTCATTGCGGTTTGGCAAAACCGCTCAATATAGTTCCTTGTCAGCTCCTTCTTTCCTTGGACGACGTCCATGAGAGTGTACATGGTGACGTCCTGTCCTACTTCGCAGAACCTTTCCAAGAACATACGCTTGAAGCTGGCGAAGGAGTGGATGCAGTTGTCTGGCAAGTTGCGGTACCAGTCGAAGTCGACCCCTTCCAATGCCCCAATGAATAATCGTGTGAGGATGGCATCGTCGTGGGGCAGATGATAGATGGTGACCTCAAAATAAGTGATGTACCGACTTGCTGAGGTCTTGCCATCATAGGGATTGATGTTGAACGGCTTATATCTTGGTGGAAAGGGAACATCCCTCCATGCAGCAGGGTATGGTTGCCGTATTCTGAGGTCTTGAGAGTTTTTTCGGGCGTGAAACATGGCTCGGAGTTCCTGGACCTCTCTTCTTGCTTCCCTGGTATCATCTGCAGCGGTGGGAGCCGTTATTTTAGGAGGATTATTGCCCGGGTTCGGTGCCGCTAAGTTCGAGTCCGCATTGACCGTGGGACCCGCGCTTGTTTGGCTAGGTGTCCCTCCTTGCAGAGTTGGAAGAGCCGCTTTGATTTCATCTACAGACTTGACCAAGGCCTGTAGTATGGCCTCCAGAGTGTCGATGCGTTGGCGATCACTGGAACCACTTTGATTGCTGTCCGTCATGAACACCGTCCTTACATGAGGAGAAACGGAAGGGACGGTGGAGGACGTATCCTCCGATTCATACCCATGTACCGAGAAGTCATCGGGGTATGTGGAAATATTCTCCTCTGGTTCGAACTCAGAAGGAATAGTACCCCCGGCTTCAGAGCTTGCTTCATCTTGGACGTCCTCGGGGATGTCAGCACCTGTTGTATCTGATGGGAAAGTTGTTTCCCCGGGCTCGTCTCCTTGGAACATCGGGTTATCATGGATGTTCGGAGGAGTGCTACCCCCGGTCCCAGCGACCCCCAGTGGTGTAGATGATGAATCGCCCGCCGTGGCAGATTTTGTTTTTAAACGGGTTCCTTGGAAAACTCCGGTGGAGGACAACCGTTTAGATGACAGCTTTTTAGCCACAGTGGTTGAAATCTTCGGGCTAGAAACGTTCATCTTCTTCCTCGGCGGAGATTTTCTGAGTAGAGTTGCAGGAGACAACATGAGGTACCTCGTCCTCTGAGCTTGGTCATTGTAGTCTTTGGAAGACGGACCACCGGTCTTCTCGTACTGTTGCGTTATTGCAACAGCAATTAACAATAATTTGGGTGTAGTGACGTCCGTGAGAGGACTCTTGGCATCCTGGGGCACCTTCTCTTTCCTTGCGTTTGTGGAGGATGGCCTCACGCAAGTCAGACGGGTCCGGATCGACCATGTTTGCTCCCTATATTTTGGGAGACTTTTAGGAACCTCTCTGTCCGTTTGCTGCCGGGGGCTGGACTCGAGTGGCTCTGTACAACTTTCCATCAGAGGCCCGTATAACAGTACACGGGACGCTCGGATAGTCAGAGGTCGGATCAACGGACCGAGCTTGCCAAGCTCGTGCTGCCTTAGACTTCTTCACTCTAGTGCGTAAGGGCACATAGTAGAAAGAGTCTAAGTGGTGCTGGAGAGAATCAGACATGTCTTCTTGGGAGCACAGGAGATCAGGACCATAGGAGAGGCGGTTGAAGACAGAGCCACGTGGAGTAGGCGTCATGCGGCTGGAATCAGCAATCCTCATGCGGCTGGAAACCCTGGCCGCATGAGTGTTCTCCATGCGGCTGGAAATCCTGGCCGCATGAGTACTATGCATTTGGCTAGCGGTTTCAGCCGCATGGTCATCATTCATGCGGCTGGCAATCTGGGCCGCATGACTCTTCGCTCTGCGGCTGGTGCCCTTGTTAGGTTTCTTTCTGGAGTGTCACGACCCGCACCCACTGTGAGGGTACGAGTACATAACATCGCCCAGCCTACGCCGCAGTATCGGCGGTAGAACGCTGTTCTAGGTCATGAACTATAACTAATATAATATGAATACTCTCCATAAGGAGGCCAACACAGAGTTATAACTCAATCACAATCTATAGATAGAAAATGGCATGATGAAATAGATAAGGAAAACCTCAACTGAGATACAACAGAAATGAAATACAAGTCTCAACATCTCTACAATATACAACTCTGAAACAATGACAACCGCTAAACATGAAAAGAAATAGTCTAAGCTATCTACACTATACAAGATATCATCCTGAGCAGCTGCCTGAACCTCCCCAGGGGTCCAGGTCGCGAGTGTCATCTAGGCAAGCTCCAAGTAAGGGGGTACAGGGTTCCTCATCATCCTCTGTAAAATTTTCAACAGGTCCAGTCAGGACGGGAGCGAGCACAAAACATCTCACGCAGTTCATATCATGTTAGGAAATATAAAGCATGCAATAGAGTATGGTACATGAAACGCTGAAAGAAAGAAGTATATGAAAAAACAGTAGAAACTTGATAACAGAAAATATCTAAATATGATAAGTAAGAACTGTAAGCCTATTGTGATTTAGAGTACAATGTGGTTATGTAAACGGTCTAGAAAAATGCAATGGTAACTCCATTGTACGTGGGTGTACAATAGACATATACAATAGTTATACAATCTTGTACAATATGATTTGATTACATAACCAATTCTACTCCCCCTCCCCAATCAATACACAAGGATCCACTCTAGTTACGTTATCTTGCACAATAGTGTACAATGTTATACAATAGATGTACAATATTATACAATAGATGTACAATATTATACAATGGTTGTACAATGTTATACAATAGTGTACAATGGTCTATCCCTGGGACTCATGTGATAATGAGAGTACAATATGCACAATGAGTGTACAAGGATATAGGTATTCAATAAATACAATATGGAAATGAAATGTACATCAAAATATGTATCTAGTGAATACAAGGGGATAACATTCCAAAAGAAGATCCGTATAGTACCAATCCGTGATAACAACGTGTCAGCATCAAGTACAGTAATCTAGAGCAAGAATGTAAATCCAGGCAAGTATGAAACGGTCAGAGAATGTACTCGCCTCGTATCTGAATGTCTGAAGTAAATGTACTGTCCGAGATGAGATACCTGACTCCTAGTTAGAGCAACACAAGTCAAGATGTATACAGAGGGTGATATATGACATGTACAATGCATCTGCATGCTTTCTAGGTCAAACTAGGCTAAAGTCGACACTTGGTCAACTCTAGTCAACCACACTAGTCAAACTAGGTCAAGTCCTAGCCCAAACAAGTCTAACAAGTCTCACTAGTCCTAACCAAGCCTAGTCTAGCAATCACACACCAATCACAAGGCTATACAAGCCAAACACAAGCCATCACATTCAATATTATACATAAGAGAAAGAAGCTAGTATGTAAGCTATGTGTGTGTGTAAACATGGAGGTGTACATGAAAAGAGAAATCAACACTAGTTTGAGTTTATACTACATATGGCACAAAGCTAATCCATCTACATTACACATGTATTATACTTAACATGCATGGCTACAAGTACACATCTGTATACATTAGAGTAGAGACTATTTAAGTTATAACTAACATGCATCTATACTCTACATATATCTATTTACATTACTCTTAGAGAGTTAGAGAGCTATTTAAATAGGCAAATGTGTGTGTGTGTGTCAATTTGTGAAATGTGTGTACATGATATAGGCTAGAGTTATTAGTTTACATGTGTGTGTGTATGCAATGTCTCAGGATTTTAGTGAGATACAAGTGTCAAGTGTGTGTAGTAGGATATAACTTAGTGTGTGAGTGATTGATCAATGGTTTAAATCTCAGGAAAATAAAACAGGTAAAGGGAAAGGAAAATAGTGTGTACTTCAAAACCTGTGTGTGTGTATATGAGATTTGTAGTGTAACAAGGAAAAAAAAGGGTAGCCTATGTTCTCAGAAATTCAAAGTAGTGAAATATATGTGTGTCTTCATGAGAACTTGTGGGTTCATTCATACATACTTGTGTTCATGGATTATGGACTGAATTTAAAAGCTAAAGGACAACATGACATATGAATTTGACTGGTATCTTAGTATTCATGTTGTTCTCAGGTTAGACAAACCAATGACAGTGCTAGTGATTCACCAACAGTTGGTAACCCCCAAGGCCAATGTTTTCTTAGGTTTTAACAAAAACAACTTGGACAGTTCAGTTATAAAAAAAATCAAATTGACAGGGAATGAAGAATCATTAACATCTAGCTAACAGTTAACAGTTTTTAAAAAAAATGGGAAAGGAAACCAACTACTGTTTTTTTTAAAAAGGAAATGAAACCAAATCAACAGTTTTCGATTTCCAGTGTGGCTCATAGCATCTACCCAATCGAATTGACAGGTACTCAACCGAACACATGTGGGTGAGTCCCATTAACATTCAATCACTATAAAAACAGATAGTTAGGATTCAAACTCAGAAAATAAATCATCTCAGGAAATTGACAGTTTAGCCATACCAAATTAACTTAACAGTTTATGGTAAAAATCAGTAACATGACCTCATAACTTGTAATATTACATCTAAGACTCATTCAATATCCAAAATAATACTCCACATGAACCAACATCCCCACACATAAACTTTAACATGATAACTAGCTATTTAGCAATTAAACTCTAGCCAACAATGTTATTAATCATTAAGAAAACTAGAAAAAAATGAAGAACAGTGTTCACTGATACAGGAAGTATCAGTCGATTGGGAAATTTCCCCAATCCATATTAAATTTACAATCAAATGGCAAAACTTAGGTAGGTAATCAATGTACCATATAGGCACGTGTCACACCACCAAAATGGTGTCCAAAATCAGGACACAACGTGTCCAAACAATATAAATCCCAAAACAGGTCACACAGACACAAACAGTCAGTCAGTGATGTGCATGCGTGTCGTGCTCGTGTCGTAGGCCAAACTAGAACTCGTGATCACCACCCTAGATTCGCCTAGGACCCAGCTACCTACGTGTCACCCTGAATTGGGTTAAAACGTGTCGTGTCGTGACTGAAACGAGCGTGTCCGAGCCCTAAATTACACGTGCACAGTACTGTGGAATCCCCTTGCGGGGTCAAGTGTGTGTCCGACACGACACGAGATCGTCTCCAACTTGGAGGACCTCATGTCAGTCATTGCCCCTTGGCCCACGCCAAGTGGCATGACCTGAGTCGCCGTGTCCAACGAGTACGACCCCTCGAGTAGCAGAGGACTGAACAGAATCAGACCAGTGTGTGAACAGCCGTGTCCAAACCAAATAGCACCCGACACAGACACAAAACCACCATGGTCTCATCACAAAAATCGAAGATCAAACCTAGATCTACAGAGCTGTTCAAAAAGATTCGAAAAATAACAAAATAAATTCCTAAGAGGCATTTACACAGACACATTCCTAGGGACACTGATACGTGTCCAAATAGGACACAAAACTGATGCAATCCGACACGAAACCAATGCTGACACTTAGGGGACTCCTAGGGCTCCCTAAATATGAAAACAAATCGAAATTTTATGGAGAAATGGAGGAGTTACCTATTGTTGAACTTTCAAGAAAAACCCCCTATTCAATGGCTCTTCTCTTGATGTCCCAATCCACTCAAATCACATCAAGCTGAAATAGAACATTAATGACAGCAAGAATAGGTATATTAGAACCTAATGGAAGAGATTTGAATGAAAAAGGAAATGGAATGGAAATCTAAGGATTAAAAGAAGTAGGAACAACCTTTCCTTAAACCTTGAGCTTTTCTAAGAAAGAGGCAACCCTAAAATTAGGAGAGTACTTATAGGGTGATGTTCCCAATGATGACATGGTGGCTGGCCACTTAGTCTAGGGCTTAGGGTTTTGGATTTTGTCTTGGGCTTTGGGCCAAACTACAAGGCTATGAGCTAAATGATTTAATAAAGGTTCTAAATCACAAACCATGACTTATGACTTTCTAATTCTTATTGCTAACTAGAGTCTAATGACCAAACCAAGGATTAGCTTAGGTTGGACTAGAGTCATATATCTTAACCAAGCCCATACTAACTAGGGTTAGCTTCTAGGTTGGTCTACAAGGGTCAAAACTAGTCAAAGTCAACCTAGTCTAAACAATTCCATAATAATCCCTAAAAACTCCCATAAATTCAAATAAATTATAATAAATCCAAATGATCCTAAAAAATATCAAAAATACCCTAATCACATGACTAGGCTCTAGGGTAGACAGTCTCTACTGTTCACTAGCAAAATACCAAAAATCACAAGTCATGAATTTAAATAGTTTAAAAATAATTAAAAATCGCTAAAAATTATAATATAAAATAAATACCATTAAATAATAATTATAATTATAAAATTTTAAAATTACCCTCTTCTGGAAAACTGGGTGTTACAATCCTACCCACCTTATAAAAATTTCGTCCTCGAAATTAAGATGATCGCACCCCTTCTAGGTCAAACATAGTCAAGGGTCAATTACTAGCCAATTTTCTCAACACCCTAGTACTTGGTCATCAACTAGTCAACTTCTTAGGATTTACCTATGCTAGCTACCTAGTGTTGGTAACTAGGGATTATCAAAGAAAACTCTATAATAGACTAGCTCTTAACTTCCAAATCCTATCAAGTCATCCATAACTAATTATCCACAAGCTAAGCACACCAATTCCAAATACCACATATATATATGCTCAAGAACAACAACTCGTCACATATATCCTAAGTATAACATCTATATATATAGACCTCTCAGTCCTAGGTGAAACTACAACTATGCTCAAGGGCAGGCTCTGGTCACTGGGTGCCTTACTGGAAGGGTAAAGGAAAATTATGATAAATCATCAAGGTTGTATGGCATACTACATCCTATACGTAACTGGTTGGTATCATAATAACAGAGAATTATCTGCAATGGGTTACTGCTCTAGCACCAATGCTAACTATCACCTCTAGGGTACAGACACTCTACAAGTCACCATATCTATATACTATGAAGGAACTACCTATAAACAACCTTAATTTCAAATAAATATTATTTGTGTACATTATAGCCATGTACAGCTATGTTTGCCATGAAATATAAAAGAGCAGAACTATTATCGGAGGATTGGACTTTTACTTCACGTTACAAACTCGCTTGTACAAAGAAAGCCTAGGGACGAAAACCTAGGTACAGTAATCTAAGTACAATTGTTTATTTTAGATTCTGGGGGGGTGACGATAGAGGCTCGGAAAAGCTACGGCAGCTCTGCCTTACTCCTTGGACGATCGGTATGCAGCCTTGGCTCCAGAAGATTGCTTGGTATTGAAGAAATGCTCTCTTTGCTCTCTCTCTGCTTTTTTTTTCTCTCCAAGTATTCTGGTGCTCTCTCTGATCTCGAAAAGGGTCCTTTTTTGCAAGGAAATGGCACCTTGCTATTTATAAGATGGGGAATGCAATCATTAGGGTTTGCAATGATTGTCCCTTAAGGTGGCGGCGGCCTGTAGATTGATCAATCTGGGCCATTAATCTTGAGTGTGATGAATCTGGGCCATTTAATGTTAGATTGTACCAAATCCTATCAGTAATTAATGCTGATTGGAATGAATCTCCGTGATAATGATTTGCTGATGTCTGCGAATCTGAATGAATAAGTTTAATTCATTCTCCTGCCACGTGTCCCAGATTATTGGGATTTGACCCAATCTTTGATTGCAGTAAACCTGAAAAATTGATTGGCTTTATGAACGTGTCCTGGGGGTCGCTGAGGGGATCTGAGCCGCATAAGGATTGAGCCGCATAAGACTGGCCACGTGTCAGGGCTACTTGGGGAGTGGCCCCCGAACCTTCGAACCACATGATAAACTGGGCCACATAATGGGTAGAGAGCCGCATGGAGATGATCCTTGCGAGCCGCATGGGGAGGCCTCTGCTTGAGCCGCATGGAGATGATCCTCTTGAGCCGCATGGGGAAGCGTCTGCTTGAGCCGCATAGAGAGAGCCTATACTTGAGCCGCATACGAATGCCCACGTGTCAAGGCTACGTGGCATTTTCTGGATCTCGGGGGAATTGTGTCAGAGATCTCCTTCGTTTCCCTAGGGGTCTGTCATTATGACAGAGTCATAATTATCTCTTCGTGTCAGGGCTGTCACTCTGTCAGAGCTGTCAGCCATCAAAGTAATTAATGCAGTATAGGGCGGAGGGGAGAACTGTTTGCAAGCCACGTGTCTTCTGAGCCGCATGGAATGTCTCGAGCCGCATAGTCCCTTATGCCGCATGAATCTTTGAGCCGCATGGGCTATCTCAGCCGCATGGGGTTCCATGTCCGCATGGATCTTTCTTTATTATTTTTCATGCTTCTACAAGCTACAATTTAGACTTGTACGATATCACATCCGATGGCAACTTATCAATTTTATAGAATCGGTACATGACATACATGAGATTCCCGATTCAAGATTCATGAGATTCTAGATAAATAAGAGAAAAAAGGTAACCATGATCAAGTAGTGACAATATACGTGATATCTCACTCACGTACATAGAACATGCATCATGTAAACATAATAACAGTGACAGTATAGTATGATAAAATAACTAATCATGGCATCACATGATAGAAAACTAAGTACATTTGCTTGCCAGTTTATGCATAACGATTCAATGTTCGAAGAAGAATCAAAAGATAAGCTTAACCACAAGCTATATAACTATCCACGAGTATATAATAGGAATCCACAAACAACCCAAAAAACACATAACAAAGTCTTATTAGGATTCCTTGATAGGTAGGTGGGCTACTTGTCAGATAAGTTAACTAGGATTGCTTACTAAACAAGTTATCTATAATCCGTGTTAGTTAACCATATCTACAAAAATTGGTACACTAGGTAAAAAATTAAGGGTAAGAAATAAGGAGGTCAAGTTGCTAAAAAAAAATTGGTACACTAGGGTAAAAACTAATTACAAACACAATGGAACCGAAAGATTGAATATTCAATGCTTGGATCTTCCAAAAATTCCAAAACAATGTTTATGGACAACATGTGAAGTCAAGGGTCGCACATAGTGTACAATCGGAATAGGACGATGCAACAATGCAGTTAAAGTTAAAACAAGGGGAAGAGTTATATTACCAAAGTTGAATTCGTGGCAAAATTATACTAAAAATTATAATTTTATACACATTTATTATATTTTAAAGTTGTGTCCAAAGCTGGACTAGTTGTTAAATTACCAAATTTGATCTTCAAAATACATACATAAAATTATTATTTTCAAATATACACAAAAAATATACACATTTTTAATCATAAAATATGTATAAAATTGTGGGTGTTTACATAATTGTATAAGTTTTATTCAGTTTTCGGTTTTGCACTGAAACAAAACCAAAATATAATAATTTTTTTTTTGGTATTTTCGAAAACTTAAACCGAACCAAATTTGTTTTCAAACCGAAAGAAATCTCTTATTCGATTCATTTTGATTTTCGGTCCAAAATTGAATAATGCTCACCCGTAGAAATGTCCATGTTTTGACTTTCATTTCAGTTTTTGTCTCCTCTATATGCTTTTAATGTTTGGCTACATGATATTTTGTATCAAAAAATGTGACCAAACTAACACTTCCGTGTTTATACGAAGAAGGTGAGAAAGTGAGAAGGTACACAATAATAATACCAAAAATTAATTAATTATTTACCTAAATTAATAATTATTTATTAATATTATTTATTTAACTTTTTAAATTTAAGTATTAATAATTAATATGACCAAATATTCTATTAAATAAATATAATATATTAAATAATATGTTATGGTGCATTATTAGTTACTTATAATTGCTTTGATTGCTTAATATTAACTAGCATAATAAAGTATTTGAAACCTATATTGCACAAACGTTGAGACATGATACAATCAAGACATGATGGCCTGAACACAATACATATTTTGACGTGTTTTAATATATTTTGGAGTGTCAGTGGTATGTTTGATAGGTTTCTGGTATGTGTTCGGTGATACGATCCAGATTTTTTGTGTTTGTGATTCCAACGTAATTATTTAACTTAGTTTATCTAAATTAATAAATAAAGAACTATTAATAATTATTTAACTTATTATAAATTAATATTATCAAAACTAATTTGTTAAGATTAAGTTCTTTGCTATTTTCATCCATTAATAAAATCAATAATGTTGATTTGTTTCATGGTATTAGAGCCTAGGATTTCTTTTATCTAGGGTCATTCAGAATTTCTTTCAAATAATCAATATTGTCGATTATCCTCCTTTTCTTCTTTTTTCCCCTTGTCGTCTGTTCCGTCATACTATCATTGTTCCTCGACGTCAATATATATCTGAGTGAAGTCAACAAAAGTCCTCTAGTTTTTTTGTAAAAAAATTCCAAAAAATTAAAATAAAAAATTGAAAAAGAAAAAGAAAATAAGTGCATCCTCTTTGTACTTATTGCGAGAAACCTTGTTATTATGCTACCATCTTTTGTACTCGTCAGTGCTCTAGTCTGATTTGTACTCATTGCCAAAAGGCTGGACATTCAGTGGATTGTTGTTTTCTATTTCATCTACATTTAAAAATATAATTTTTCAAGCGGATAAAGACAAAGGGTTCCTCTTCGGCTCGCTCTCCGGTACCTCAGGCTCACATTGTTGATAGTACACAGACATCGGCAGATATTCAGTACCGTCTTACTCAATTAGAGCTCCAACTCCAACTTCAGTTACAATGCCAGTCTATCTTTGCTGGCTCCTTTGTATCTACCTCTACCGATATGTCTTTTTCTTGGATATTAGACTCTGGTGCTTTTCATCATATGACTTCTGACATTTAGTCTTTTATCTAGTATTACATCTTTACCATCACACATGGTTCTCAGTTAGTTATCACTCAATCTGGTTCCATTATTTTCGACACTTTGAGTCTTCATTTTGTTTTACATGTTCCCCATCTTATTTTAAATCTCATATCAGTTAGTAGCCTTTGTGAAAGTGGATTTATTGTTTCTTTTGATTCCCTCACATGTTCTGTGAAGAATTCTCGTACAGGCCAGACGATTGGTCGTCCTCGTAGGAAGGGACAGTTGTACCACTTAGAGTTTCTGTAGGAAATAATAATGCCTTGTTTTCATTGATAGGAGCTGATTACAATATATATACTTTCTACACTATTGGGCTTATGGGCCATATTTACATTAGCTACATAAATATAATCTAACATGTGTCCATTGATCATACTCCTTTGCTCCCCTCTCCTGGTATATCTCCTCCTACGATGCATCCGTCATTGCCTCATGGGGATCCTCCACATATCCAACAAACTTCGCTACACCATCATCTCCACCACAACCTCTTAGCCAGTCCCAACGTACTCATCAATCTCATGTACGTTTTACTCCTGACTGGTCCAGTCTACTAGACAAGTTTGGTTTTGCTACATTAGCCTCATATTCTCCATAGTTTCATTCTTTTCTTGTAGATATTCATGCTACACGAGAGCTCAGTTCTTATCAAGAGGTTGTTCAGTACCCAGAGTGGCATGAGACTATTGCAGAGCAATTTAGAGCATTTCAGCAGACAGGTACTTGGGATGTTGTTCCACTTCCAGATGGGGTCAAGCCTATTAGTTGCTACTGGGTCTTCAAGGTCAAGTATCGACCTGATGGGTCCATTAAGCAACACAAGGCTCACCTTGTTGCCCGAGGTTTTATACAGGAGCATGGGATTGACTATGATGAGACCTTTGCCCTAATTGCTCAGATGAACACAGTACGTACATTACTATATGTTGCTGCCTTTCGTAAGTGACCACTCTATCAAATGGATGTCAAGAATGCCTTTCTTTATGGTTATTTATCCGATGTTATCTATATGGAGCCCTCTCCAGGTTTTTCAACTCCATCAGGACATGTTCGTGACCTTCGTCGTTCTATATATGGTCTCAAGAAAGCTCCCCGAGCTTAGTTTGAGTGTTTTAGAAGTGCTATTTGTGAGGCATAATTTTAGTCTTGTTCTCAAGATCATTCTTTGTTTGTGCGGTCGTCATCACAAGGGCGAGTTATTCTTTTACTCTATGTGGACAACATGATTTTGATTGGCGATAATTCAGCAGGAATTGCATCTACTCAGAGGTACCTTCATCAGCAGTTTCAGATGAAGGACCTTGGCTATCTTCGCTATTTTTTTGGACTCGAGATTACACAAGGTAAGAGAGGGATACTTATTTCTTAGCATAAATATACTTCAGAGATTCATTCATCTGCTGGTTTGTAGGATAGTTAGACATCTGATACTCCTTTGGAGCTTCATGTGAAGCATCGTCCCACATATGGCGAACCTCTCACATATCCTACTCACTACAGGCGGCTAGTGGGTCACTTGTGTATCTCTGCTTAAGTAGGCCAGATATTTCTCATGCAATTAGTATTGTTAGCCAGTTCATTTTTGCACCTTGATCAGCTCACTATGATGCCTTAATCTAGATTCTCCGATATCTTTAGGGTTCCATTACACGCTCATTATCTATGTCTTCTATATCTACTCTAGAGATTCAAGCATTTTCTGATGCATATTGGTTAGGAGATCCGACCACTTAACGATCTACTATTTCGTCCAAAAAAAAACGATCTACTATAGGATTTTGTTTGTTTCTTGGCAATTCATTAATTTCATGGCAAAGCAAGAAACAAGACGTTGTTGCATGTTCTTCTATTGAGATAGAGTACAGAGCTATTGCTGCCACCACCAGGGAGATCGTCCATGTATGTAGACTGCTCTCTAATATGGGCATTACTCTTAGAACCTACGCCGCTTCATTGTGGTAATAAAAGCGCTATATAAATTGCAAACAATCATGAACAGACGAAGCACATTGAGATTGATTGTCACTTCGTCCATAAGCATTTTTTGGCAGGCACTATTTCTCTACCATATGTGACCTCTACTGATCAACTGGCCGATTTCGTTACAAAGTCACATCCCTCACCTCGGTTTCAGATTTTATTGGGCAAACTCATGTTGTTTGACCTACCAGAGTTTTAAGGGGGGTTTGTTAAGATTAAATTATATTTAGGATTAGATATTAATTAGATTTAGGATTAGATTCCTTCTCCTATATAGATGCATATTTCTTCTCTTACTTTTATACAGATATAGATCCGTTCTCCATCTATATATATTCATAGTTGTATTGGCTTTTCATATCATCCATTAGTAAAATCAATAATGTCGATTTGTTTCATAATTGATAACCTTAATTAAAAAAAATACAACCACTTTCGTCTACATCCTAACCAAAAAAAAGAAGGTTGTAGGGAGCCCTCATTTTGGAGTCGGCATACAGTCAACAAGAACTTAAAGGCAATAATGCTTCCAAGTTCTTATATATACTTCAATGTTGAAGAAAACACCATATGTGGCACAAATGACCTCCATTTTCTATCGAGTGTCATATTCGGGGACATTTTCTACATATCAAACAGCCCTAAGAGGAGTAGAAGATTTTTTTGAGTATATGCAAGTTGGATAGACGAAGAAGGGAGTAGCTTTATCTATATAATAAAGAAGAGTGGTAATTTCGCCTTTATATGATACAAAGGATGTTCTAGATTAAAACATCTAAGTATATCCAATGGTCATGATTAAAACTTCGTAAGTTCTCCATTAAATTTATTTGAAATGTACTTTACTTTGACAATTTGTTTATTTTTATTTATTGAGTTAAAATAAAATATTCGGAGGAGAAAGTACCGAGAGATATGGGTCACAGTGCCAATGACATGGATCACCAACCAGTTTATCATGAACTGGTAAGCTATTATATGCCATTCTTAACACTTGAACTAAGGGCCACTTTGGCAATTTGAAAGTCTTAGTAACGAGAAACTTATTTCTATTGGTTTCTAGAAATCTATAAAAAGTATATTTCCAACTTAAAATGTGGCATATTCAATAAAAACTATACAATATAAATTTGTAGTTAATAATTGTTGGAATAAGTTTCCTCTTTTTGGAGGTTATCCTGGAAGTGCACTTGTGTGTCGAGAAAGCTCGAAAATGTTAAGGATTGATAAGGAATAAACGGAATCGAGATTGTGCTTCCTGATGGGGACTAAACTAGTTTTACTTTACTTTTCTACACTTTTTTTTTAATTTTTCTCTTATATTTTATTTGCCAAACAAACCACAACACAAACTAATTCATTCTAATGTTAATGCCACTGGATGGTACATTTCTTGACACTTAAACTAACAAAATGAACACATTCTGGATAAATTATTTAGTGGGACGGGTGAACCATGTGGAATTGGTCAGCCCTGAGTCCCCTCCAATAGTATAATGACACACCACTAAGACTGAATTAGAAGAAAAAAAAAAAGTGGTGTGCCATTATACTATTAGAGGGGACTTAGGAATCATAGGGGTGAGCATTATTTAGTTTTGGACAAAAAACCAAACCTAACCAAACAGAATAAGAGATTCGATTCGCTTTGAAAAAAATTCGTTTCGGTTCGTTTTTAAAATTTTCGATTTCGGTCAAAAATCGAAAACTGAATAAGACTTATGCAATTAAGTAAATACCCTTGATTTTATGCATATTTTATGATTAAAAATGTGTATATTTTGAAAACAACAATCCTATGTATATATTTTGAAGTCCAACTTTGATTTGACAATTAGTCCAACTTTGGATGCAATTTTGAATACAACAAATATGTGTAATTTTTTTTTTATAATTTTTAACAAAATTTAATCACGATTCCAACTTTGGACCCTGCACATTAAATAATAGAAATATTCCAATCGAATAAACTGAATTGATTATTCGGTTCGATTTTGACTAATTTTGGTTCGGTTTTGATTTTTGGGTTT
This sequence comes from Iris pallida, assembly GCA_029216955.1. Lineage (NCBI taxonomy): Eukaryota > Viridiplantae > Streptophyta > Magnoliopsida > Asparagales > Iridaceae > Iris > Iris pallida. The sequence goes on from JANAVB010014398.1 coordinate 14,642,941, forward strand.
TACATTTCATATTAAACAATAGAAATATACCAAAACAAAATGTATAAATATCAAGAATATATTTCGGACAATGATACATTACTATTATTCCATTACATTTCATATTAAACCAAGCATTTGAATGTATTATATAATTTGATTACACATATGTTCCAAATAAACGTGATAATATAATTGTTATTTTATTATTGGTTTAATTTCAACTTCATACCCTCAAATATTTTAGTTTTTCAACTAGATACCTTAAATTGTTTTGGTCAATTTGATACCATCAACTATTTAATTATTTTCAACTTAAATCTAAAACAAAAAAGGATGAAACTATCCCTTTTCCATCCAACATCCCTCTCCATCTCTACCCCTGTCCCAACTGCCACACCCCCTGCCCACGTCTTCTTTCTCTGTGCGTAGCAGCGATGATAGCAACGACAGAAAGAGCAGCGGGGGGTCGGAGGAGGCAGCAGGGGTAGGGGCGGAGGAGGCAACATGGGGGTGTGTAAGCCCCGTATCGCTCGGTACATTATGCTGAGTCGTTGACTCAAATAAGTTAAGTTGATCCGAAGAAATATTGAGTCGATTCGAAGAAGTACGGTTCCAATCAGTGCAAGTGTTAAGTTGATTCGAATGAAGTATTAATTGAGTTGGTTTCATGTGCAGGCTTTTACGCCGAACTATTTGAGGTCGATCTTTTGCTTATTTGCAACGAAATTCGCCAAAGATTAAAGTATCGTCTCACAATGGGCTGAGACATAGGCACAATAAATCAAATCGATCGGATAATTCAAAGGAGCACGAAGTGCTTGAAAAGCTAAGTCAGATGAGTTGGCCATGTAACAAAGTTAAGGAATGGAGCTGCATCGGCTCGACAAAATGATAGACGAATCAACAAAGGTAGGAGGACTCTGACCATTCTTTCCTACTCTGTCATGCCTAAATAAATGTACTCATGTATGCTAAGTATCTTCAAAGATTTCACGGACGTGGCTCAGGTAAGAACAAGTCATAGTATGTGTCGAACACTAAGATATAACATTGAACAACTGAATCAAAATGTGCATCAAATGCACAAGTCACCATAGAACATCTAATCAGTACAACGGCGAGTGCATCAAGTGCACGAGCCATATAACATCGAATACTCCATCGAGACGTGCCCTCGTGCACGAGTTAGAGGGCAACGAACACTAAGTCATAGAACATCTGAATAACTATATCGAGGCGTGCATCAAGTGCACAATTCAGAAGGAAATGAACACTAAGTCTTAGAACACCGAAGGATTATATCGAGGCATGCATGAAGGACACGAATCGTAGAACATTGAATGTTAAATCATATAACATTGAAATATTGTAGTGAGACGTGCATCGAATGCACAAGTCGAAGATATTGAATAACTGTATCGAGGTGTTTATATGTGCACGCAACTCATAAAATATGGCTTCGTACACAAAGTGAACAGTTGTGGAACAGATGACATGGAACTGCTGAATGTGGCATATTACCTCAGAATATTCGGGGCCTTCAGATCGTTTATTTGAACATTGAGTTGGGCATAAGTGCCGATTGAAACACTGATCGGATATGTGATGATAGCACGAGATGCTAAAATGTGATAGCACAAGATCTAGAATGTTGCGAGATAGAGTATGGAAATATGAGTTGAGATGTGAATACTGTTATCAATCCAATATCATGCTTATGTCTTATAGTTTTATAAAATATTCACGCATATTGGATGGTCATGAACAACTTATGCACAATGTATGGCTTCCTCGAGATGGTATCGCTGGGACACTGGGAACCATCCAACCTAGGGGGAGTGAGATTCGCGCTTAGGCATGAGGTATTCCGGGACCTCCAGTAGGACTTACAGCTCAGGTTGAAATGGCGCATCACAATGCCATATGATAGTCTTTCATGATGTAATATGAACCAATGACCTTCATATAGATAGGTGCCGGTGGAATGAGTGTAGGAACACAGATCCTACACAAATATCATTTAGCATGACATATTAAGGATGGATGTTAAGTATTCACCTTGCATCAGCGCAAGGGTGAGTCCGTTGATGTTGGTAAGAAGTCGCTGCAAGGCGATAGATTTTGATATGCTTCATATTCTGCATATGCTATCAATTATAACATGTTTACCATGATTACATGCTTTCCTACTTTAATAAGATGCCATAAAACTGATCCTAAGGCAAAGATAGAAATATCCCAAATTAAGCGGCATGTTTCACAACATTATTTAGTGTAGGTTTAGGCGAGAGTGTTTTCCATTCACCAGTACTAGTATGATCCATACTGGGTCTGATTCAGTCCTAGTTGGTTGACTACATAGGCTGAATCTAATATGGGTATCCGCCGATAAGATGGCTCACTCATTAGAATTTCCATATGCCTATAAATGGCTAGGTGCTCTTATACGAAGAGCCCTAATTTCCACTTTCACATAACTTGTCTCCAAAACTCTCTTCCTCACCTCATTTCCATATCCTGTGGGGGATTTGTTATAGCATGGAAAATCCTCATTGTGCGGCGCTACACTATCGTGATCGATAATTAATGTTAATGTCGGCCAAAACAGAAAATATAAATATCAAGGATATATTTGTGACAATGATACAAATAACAAGTATTATTCCATTACATTTCATAGTAAACCAAACATTCGAATATATTATATGATTTGATTACATATATATATGTTCCAACTACACGTGATAATATAATTGTTATTTTATTATAGGATTGATTTTAACTTGATGTCCTCAACTATTTTTTCAACTTGATACCTTGAATTTTTTTTGTACAACTTGATACCATCAATTATTGAATTATTTTCAACTTAATACCTAAAACAAAAAATAACGAAACTATCCCTTTCCCACCAAACATCCCTCTCCACCTCTACCCATGTCCCGGCTGCCACACACCCCTCCCCGCCGGTCCCCTCCCTTCTTTTTTCGTGCGTAGCAACGATGATAGCAACGACAGAAGGAGCAGCGGAGGTGGGGGCGGGAGAGGCAACAGGGGGTGGGGTAGGGTGGGGGAGGGGGCATGTATGAGGCAGCCGGGAGGGGGGACAGGGACAGCGGGGTGGGTAGCCGGGGGAGGGGTACGTGGGTGGTACAGTCGGGAGGGATGGGTTGCAGCGAGGTCTAGCAGGTAGAGAAGGCAGTGGGGGGGAGGGGGCAGGGGGGGGATGGCGGCGCAGTCTGGTTGGTGGGTGAGAGAGAGAAAGATGGACAATGATACTTTTGACAATGATATTTTTGTCTATTATTTTTGAGGGTATCATGTTGTAAAAAAAAAAATTTAAGATATCAATTGAAAAATAAAATAGTTGAAAATACTAATTTAAAATTAAGTCTTTATTATATTATAAATTCAATTACATTACAATAAATCAAACGCGAACCTACCCAAATTAGGACATCTTGGTCGATAAAAGTTCGAAAAACAGAAAAATGCAGCAGAAAAGGGACCGAGACAACAAGCTGGACAGTCTTGCTAGGTGCACTGGTAGGTTGGCCGATCCCCTACGTCAAGGTGCTAGACCTGAACCTTCTAACTTGCTCTCAATAATCTTGTAGATACGATCAACCATATCGGGTGTGAACTGGTTCATCCAGTCTCCGACCACACCACGCCTGAAAAAACTGTCGTTGTCGACCTTTGTATGCGAAAAGGTTTGTTTCCCGATCTTGTTCACCTCCATGTTGCTCAGCTTCTCGAACCCGCACGTCTCTACGATGTCCTCCACCACCCCATTCGTCTGCTCCTCCTGCGTGAAGGGGCACCCACGAATTTCACAAGCCTCTTCAGCTCCGCCGCAGGATCTTTCATCAACTCCTCGTACCGCATGAACAGGACATTGCATCCCCCTACTCGGAGGCTTGCCTTCCAGTAGCCTAACATGTGATCCCAGAAAGGTCCCCCAGGGGAACGCCCTTGGAAGAACCGGTCGATGCCGGCCTCGAGAGGCAGAGGCTCTCGACCATTGTTCTTTCTGAATTTATTGGTATAGTGCCATAAGGACACGAAGTTATCCTTTGGGTTGCGGCATAGGTAGACGACTCGACATCCGGAGTCGACAATGGAGTTGGGTAGGAAATGGAACGGGATATGTGTGGCCAGAAGCCTCGGGGAGGCTATCGAGTCCATGTCCGGGACTCTTGCACCGTCTCCATACAACTCGACTTCAAGGAAAGGAACACACTGGTGGGGGTTGAGTGTGGCCAAGTTGCAGGTAGGGGAGGAAGAAGAATTGCGGTTGACGGTGGCAAATTGTGGTTCATGTGTCAAGCATACATCAAACTAACATAAAGACGAATTCCTATTATTTCCAATAATAATTGCCCAGAGCAAATTTATAAGCACTAGAACATGTGGCCCATCAAATGTTCTTTTTTTTTGGTATAGTAAGTACTCGTTTCTCACGAGTAGGATTTTTAAAGAAAGATGAGTACGATCATGTGCAGGGAGAAAGAAAAAGAAGAAAAAGAGAAGAAAAAGAAAAAGATGAAAAAGAGAAGAAAAAGAAGGGTACTCGCAAATTGAGTACGTATTCTTCTTTTATGTGAATACGTTTGTTGCAAGCTGGGTGACTGGGTCCATGGTCAAAGAAAAGAAAAAGAAGGCGTCAACAACGGTCAACATGCCTTCTGAGTTTTGGTGAGTGTTTTACAGTATTGATTAGGAAAGTGAGTGTTGCAAGCTTTCTTTCTGTTCTATTGTATGTATCTACTAAATTTGTAGAAATAGATTAAGGATTGTGACAAAGTTGTAACTATGTCAATACTGTATATACAATGTCAATGTTATGTCGCCAATTCAGCTACGCATATTTACTAGTACCAGGTTAGAAATTGGTCGTTGATAGTCGATATTGCAACTAATATACAATGTCAATGTTATGTCACCAATTCAGCTACGCATTCGCGATGTCATGCCAGCTGCCAATTAAGTGACGTGGCATTGACATTTTTGTGACAACATAATGATTCACAAAAATGACATGGAATGTTTGTCATGTTAGCATCATCAACGACGTATGTTGGCCCATTTGGTCATGGTCGATTCGATTTTGATAATTAATATAACTGCAGTTCGATACCCAGAAACATGGATAGACAGAAGATTGCGTACTACATCACAAAAAGTCAAATACAATTTTACTTTTGTTGTTTATTTTTCTCTTTATTGAGTTTAGGACTTATTGTGAGTCGTATTGCACTTTAGCGATTTACGTAGCACTCAAGTTCGCTCAAATAACCTAACCAATCCTATTATTCACTTCTGACTTGAATCCAATCCAAAACCAGGTTCAAGTCCAAACCCAAACAAGCCGTAAAACAAACCCTGAACTTTTTGGAATTTGGGAAAACGAACTCGGACCGAGTTATGCCCGAACTAGCACTGAAATCGGTTACCAAAAATAGAAACCCTACCTCCACTCCTAGTGACTCGGCTTACAACGGTCAATTTTTTGAACGTTTGACGACCGAACTCTGTCAGAACTCGATAAAGCCCTATAAATAGATGAGCTTTTTCTCCATTTCTAATCACTCAATTATTCACCTTCTCAATTATTCTCTTAAGCTTTAATTACCCACTCAAAAATAACTTCATGTGCTCCTAATCGGTGAAGTACAAGTTCAATTAGAATTTTGTTTTTAAAGAGTTGTACAAATTTGGAAAGTCCAAGTAAGCTTTTATTTCAACAGCTCAAAGTTGAAGTCGTCGTGCTCTTCGAATCAAAGGGCGAGGTGTTTGTAAGAAGGTGCAAGCCCTTCGGATGAAAGCTTGTGTTTTACTGATTTTGAATTTAACTCCATGCAAGAGTTCTCGGGACTAGACTATCCTCCACGAGAGATACTAGTATAAAATTTTTGGTATTTGCATTTTCTCTCTGAACTCTATACTTTCAATTTCCATATCTATACTTTTTGCATTATTTAGTTGATAAGCCTTTATATTTTTTAATAGAGGACAATTTTTGCTGCACTTTATTCACCCCCCCCCCCCCCCCCCCCCCCCCCCCCCCCTCCCTCTAGAGTTGCCTCACAATCCACAACATAGTCATTTTCCAATTAGCGACATAGTGGTACGTCGATTCCTTTCCAGGTAGCGATATTGTCATACTCTGTAGCGATGTTCAACAACGTTACAATACTAGGTAGCAACATTTTGGTACCAGATAGCAACACATATTTGTGTTGTTGGTCGTCTCTAATCATTTTCTAATTGATCTTTTACTTATAAGTTTATTTAACAAGTGTTGCTTTCATTAATAACAATAAATTGTAAAAATTCAATAGTACATGACATGGGGTTTACATCAAGTCTTTATATTTCAGCTTTGTGCTTGCTTCTTTATGGATGAGATTAGTCTACTTGACTATTATACATATAATTCGTGGAGTGGCGTTCACTTGTATACATAGTAGTACACTTCGGTAGGAGCCGTAGGGTTGCATCATTCCGATGGAGGTATTAGCTGGCCCAGTCACGTGGATCGATCCTGCATATTTTGGGACTGGAGCATAACAATATCATTATTGCTAAATCTAGACTTCTAATGTTAGCCACGTCTAGCCAGGACCATCGTTGTAACATAATTGTAAAATAAATCTTATAGACCCAATGTGTTGATATATATGCAAGAAAATAGATAATATTTACAATTATGCATATTGCCTCCGAATCAAATGAGCCTCAATTATGGATAGTAAGCTTGTGGTTAAGCTTGTCTTATGATTCAGCTTCCATCATTCAATCGCGGTAAACAACAAGTAAATGTACTTAACTATTATAGTTTTATTTTAGTATTACCATATGATGCCATGATTAGTTATTTTGTCAAATTACCCTATCACTGTTATCCTATTTACATGATGCATTTTCTATACATGTGAGTGAGATATCTCATATAATCTCACTACTTGATCATGGTTACCTTGTTTCTTTTATTTATCTAGAATCTCATGAATTTTGAATCTCGGATCTCATGTATTCGTATATCTTATGATCTATTAGTGCAGGTTCTGGAGAAAAGCATTCACTATCAACGTAGACTACGACCTAGTTACGTACTCATGATTATGTGAGTATGATTTGCATATTCATTCTCGAGTTGTCCTGAGTCGTCCACATGTAAAGTTTTGATTCCTACACCCGTTTTTGAGCACTTAGGTAGTATGTCTAGTTTCTTCATTCTTGTTGTATTGTTATCATGAAATTATCTAGTACCACCTCACTCATGATAGCCTATTATATATTGTTAGTCTTATTACTTGTTCTATTCATAGAGTCTGTACACGATTTTTGTTATACATGATGATCTATTCATGTTTTACACGTTCATATAGATTACGTGTTGTAGTTCTTGTTTACTATTATGTACTTGCTCCAATTCTAACTGAATATATAACATTGCTAACTAATTATGCGACTCTTTTTGGTTGATGCTTCGTGATTGACTTTGAGGTTTGTGGTCTTATTCCTTCTATACATATTTCTTCATATGCTTTCTAGTTCTTCCCTATCTTGGATTCCATTTATTTTTAATATGTCATTGTCTTAGATATCTTAGTTATTGTTGTCATAATTCATATTGAGGTCTAGACATCATATTACTGTCAATGCCGCGGCATAAGATGAATTTGGTTCAATTACTTGTCTACGAGATGAGAATGAGGAAATTGAAGCACTAACTTGGTCTCCATCGCACCTTTGCGAGTGGCTACACCACCCACGTCGATTTAGTCCATGTAAGTTATATGCATTCATCTTTCTGCTTGGGGTTGATGATTCAAGCGATGAGGTTATAATTCCAAGTAAAAATATTTTGATTAAGCAATGTCTTGATGTACGCAAGAGAAAGGACGAAGCATAGCCTTCTTTTTATTTTATTTTTTAATGTAAAAGCGCTTCTTCTCTTCATTATCAATAAGAGTAATGCTACGTGGACCGCATTTTTGGCCCGCGGTCCACGTGGCACCCTCTTATTGGTTTTTTTTTCTGGCGGACGGGCCCCACATTAACAGGGGGGGCTGTGTCTCTGTGACACGTTGCCCGCGGTCACGCCCCGCGGGCCAAGACCGCGGGCAACTTAGTGTTTTCGTATCAATAAATATGAAATTCATACCAAGATTGAAAATAGGTCAGGTGGATGATAAAGATTAAAATGATATTTTAGTCCTTGAATTTTTTTAATGACTACTCCTTTTTCGTTATTGTAATTGTAATATTTTATCGTTGTTTGTATTTATTTTTTTGAACGGCTATCTTTTTCGTTCCTTGTCGTTGTCTCTATTATTATTTTTTCATCGATGGTATAGACATCGTTCTTCATTTTTTAGAAAATAAAATTAAACAATTTGTGAAAGAAAAACAAAAATCAATTATACTGTCCATAATTAAGAGGGCATCGGGAATTCTTCAAATTGTCTTTGAAAAAATTATGGACCAGCGGCCAGCCTGCCTATCATGGGTTACGTAACATCCCATTGGACTGTGACTGTGCAACCTTTCGTGAAAAACTTTCATTATCAAAAATAATAGGAATTCGTGTTTATCTTAATATGATGTATACTTGACACATGAACCACTCAACCTCTACTGTGGTCCGTGGAAATGCCAATATAAATTTGTTGCTCTCTCACTCTCTTCCATCATCGATGTCGTGCAAGAAACCAGCTTCCACACTTCCATGGAGCAATCCCACCCGCCTCCTCGGCAAACAGCAAGAGCATGGGAAAGAAGGCCACTAGAAGAGTATACCAGCAATGTCGCGACCTCGTGTCGGGCCTCCCGGTCGTCGAAGGGTGCTCCTATCTGGCTATCTGGACCTCTGCTTCCACAACGGCTTCTTTCAACCAATACCCAGGGCCGTCTCAAGCCATTTGGAGACCTTAGGCAAAAAAGTCTAAAGATGGGGCACTTTCTTGAAAATTTAAACATGATTAAATTATATAACTTTTATATTGATTTACATGAAAATCCCCATCCTTCATCAGAGCTTGGGACCGGTGATATATCGCTATAGGCGTTAAATAGGCAGATTTAAAAACTTTTTTCATTAATAACTTTTAAAATTTGAAAACACACACACACACACACTATATATATATATATATATATATATATATATATATATATATATATATATATATGAAAGAAGGTAATTGTGGTGAACGCTAGAGGGTCATTGGCATATATATATATATATATATATATATATATATATATATATATATATATATATATATATATATATATATATATATATGTTTGTTTGTTTTTATTATGGAGTAGATGAATATGAAGAGACCAAATCAATCTTCGATGGAGGAGACAAACAGGCGATTACGGCTAAAAATATATATATATATATATATATATATATATATATATATATATATATATATATATGTTTGTTTGTTTTTATTATGGAGTAGATGAATATGAAGAGACCAAATTAATCTTCGATGGAGGAGACAAACAGGCGATTACGGCTATATATTTTCCCTAAATTTTGATAGATTTAATTATGTTTAATAATTTTACAAATCGACAAGCGACTGTTTCCTTTTTCAGCCAGACTTTCCTTAAAAAATTGCATAGCTACATATGTGTATATATATCTATATACTAGTATCCGGTATTTTGGGGCCCTAAAAAAGTGGAGTCCTAAGCGGTTGCTTCCTTTGCCTAATGTATTAGTCGGACTTGCCAATACCCATAATGGTTGGCTCCATGATGGTCCAAAAACTATTCGAGGCCAGACCTACTGACAACGTCAGGACACCTCCGTTGTCGACTTCGATGCCGAGTCGTCTACCTATACGCAATCCCAAGGACAACTTCGTGTCCTTGTGGCACTATATTGGTAAACTCAGAAAGAAAAATGGTCGGGAGCCTCTGCCTCTCGAGGTCAGCTTCGATCAGTTCTGCCAAGTTTGTTCCCTCCCCAAACGTTTCGAGGATCACATGTTAGGCTACTAGAAGGCAAGCCTCCAAGTAGGGGGCTACAATGTCCTGTTCATGCGATACAAGGAGTTGATGAAAGATCCTGCGACAGAGCTGAGGAGGCTTGCGAAGTTCGTGGGGTGTCCCTTCACGCAGGAGGAGCAGGCGAACGGGGTGGGGGAGGACATCGTAGGGACATGCGGGTTTCGAAAAGCTGAGCAACTTGGAGGTGAACAAGGTCGGAAAACGAACCTTGTTTCGCACAACGGTCGATAACAACAGTTTATTCAGGCGAGGTGTGGTCGGAGACTGGATGAACCATCTAACACCCGACATGGCCCAACCCAACGTATCGACAAGATTATTGAGACAAAATTTGAAGGTTCAGGTCTAGCGCCTTGACGTAGGGGATCGGCCAACCGACCGGTGCACCTAGCAAGACTATCCAGCTTGTTGTCTCAGCCCCGTTTTTGCTGCGTTTTCTGTTTCTTGACATTTTATCGACCAAGATATGTCCTAATTTGGGTTTGTTTTGTTCATTGTAATATAATTGTAATTGTAGTGGAATAAAATTTATAATATAATATCAAATACATCCAAATGATTAGGGGAGTCACCTAAATGATTAGGTTTAGCTGTTGGTATAGCTAACCTTAGAAACCTGACCGAAAAACTGGATGATCGTTGGAGACCTGTAGGATGACCCTTTTGGTATTAAACGAGAGATGTTGGTAATGAGTGTCACCTAAGGAAGTATATGATGCAAGTGAGCCTCAGAGATGTTTGACCATTGAGAAGTAATGTGTCGGCCTATAGCGGGAGATGCAATTGTGGGGTGAGACTTGAGACGTATGTATCGACCAATGAATTATTCAATGAGATAGAATTAACTGCTCATGATGTTACACCCCAGTCCCAAAACTCACGGGACCAGCACATGACTTGGCCAGCTGGTAAGTACTCGAGGGCTAACCCATGCTATGGGAACCCCTCAAGCATGCACTTACGCTGTCTATAAGGTCTTAAATACAAAGTGTAAGTCAACAAAAATATCTGTATCTCATTCATAATATATAACAAAGGAATCCATAGGTGAATAAAGTACTGAAACAAGATAACAAAATCAAAGTGCAACCGGAATAAATAAATTAGTCTTGGTGGAGAGAAATCCACTGCTAGTAGACTAATATTGGAAACAAGTAAAAGAAATAATGGAAAGCATGGTGAGCCTCGCTCACACGAACTCAGGTGGATCGATCTCCTCATGATTTGTAACGGGTGCTCCTACATCGGACCTTGAAACGTAAACATGTGGTTATTCCTCGTCTTTACCTGAAAAAAAGTTCAGGTCCACAGGGGACATAGCAAGATACCTAATATACAAGCCTACAATACAATTTATCTAGCATGCATGGAAAAACATGAATGAAAACATAAAATAACTGCAAGTACAAGGAAAGAATACCACAAAAAATAACTCTACAAATGGTGACATATCATAGAGAAGAAATATGATCCATGGCTATTAAATAATCATGTAATAATGATCGTAGTTCGGTGAAGCACTAACAGTCCTACAACAGGTCTCTAGCGCAGCCCGGTGATGCGCTAACGACCGAGTTGGTAATAGCCACGCCTAATATAACACTCTCTCTTCTAAGGAACTAGGAAGTCAAGTCTGTCACGTTAAGTCAAGTAAATGAAATCCAGGTACACAGGTGATTACGCTAACAAAAGCTCATGATCTACAAGAATACAAGTGTAGTAACACAAATACAAATAAATGACATAAATGTAAAGGCACGAAATATGTAAAAGAATTTACATAAGTAACAGAATAAAGAAACAATAAATGCATGTAAATAAACTGTATGTATTTGGCAAGGTATACTTGCCTGATTTGCCTAATAAGGTGTCCAATTTTGTGCTTACGTCCAGACAAAATCAGATCCAATTCCTAAATGAACCAAACCCAACACATTACTAATTAACAAAAACTTATTTACTTGTCATATACCTATTATCTATAAATCTAATTAGGAGAAGATGGGGGACTTATTTGTAAGAATCATCACTTAGTGCTCCATCTTTTCACGTAAGAAAGAGTTAGAATTATACTACTTATTTAATAGAATGCTTACAAATTTTCTATTTAAGTCCCTTGGACAAGAGCGAGAGAGAGGGGGGTTATTGTAATTGGAAAGACACATGTTCCCTTTACGTACACCAGAAAAGAAGGAATCTTCCTAGGGGTAAATTGCAAAAAATTCCTCGTTAGATTTACACATTTTGCGTAGAAAGAACTTTTAGTCAAATTTAGCAAATAAAGACCCCCGCAATTTAGAACTTGCTCGAAATAGCCCTTTCCGTCTGAGAGATGTTGGAAGTGGCCGTTAGTCTTCAAAATTTTTGAAAATTTTAATTGAAACACCCAAAATACCCCTTTGTATTTGATCTATATAAGGCTGAGGAGGTTTGGGGGTTTGGAGAACGGCTGAGGAGGTTTGGGGGGTTGGCCACAGTAGATTGGGGGTTGGCCATAGCCCTTTATTTCTTCTTGTTTTCGAATTTTACGGTCAATTATATATATTGCTAATTTTCTTGTAAATTTTTTTCCGAACAGATTTATCCAAAGTAGAAGTTATGCCTTTTAGCTCACAATCTTCGTTCTCACGACATTCAAGTAGAAATCGAGAAAATTTTATTTACTGTCATTGTAGATTAATTAGTCCATTGAAGACTTCATGGATGCAAACAAACCCTGGAAGAAGATTCTATGGGTGTGCAAATTTTCCAACAATTTCTTGTGGCTTTCTACTACGGGCCGATGATAAACTTCCAGAGCACTATCAGACTTTAATATGAAATTTAATGGAAGAATTGAAGGAGCATCGAAGCCAACATTTAATTTCTTCTTGAGAATCGATAGTGGCGATGACGACAAGTGAACGAAGATCATACTTCAACATGCATGTTTTGTAATTTGTTTTTGGTTTTCTAACGTGTATAATTATGTTTAAAATATTTGTATGAAGATTGCAATTGTTGAATGAAGTAATTTATGTGGGAAAAATGTTTCTGACACTGTTATCATACTTCACTGGCACAACATATAAACTGAACCTAAGAAGACTGAACATATAAACTAATGTAAACTGAAGAGAGTTCATATAAACTAAACATATAAAGACTGTAAAGTGAACATATGTAAACTGAACATATAAACTGAAGAGAGTTCATATAAACTGAACATATGAAGACTGAACGGGTACCCACACTGAACATATAAGGATTGAACACACAAGGACTGAACATATGAAGACTGAACATATAAAGAGAATTCAACAAAGACCAACATATAAACTGAAGAGAATTCAACAAAGACCAGCATATAAACTGCCATTTGTTCAACAACATCTTCTTCCAAAACATAAAATATGATGAGTTCAACAAAGACGAACATATAAACTGTCATGTTCAACAACATTCTTCATCTAAAATATAAGCACATCCATTTGTTCATCATCATACTTCACACCCACAGAATTCAACAAAGACCAACATATAAACTGCATTTGTTCAACAACATTCTTCATACTTCATCTAAAATATATAAACTGCACAAAATTCATTTAAAAGATAAGCACATCCACTTTGCTCCCACATGCTTGTATACTGCAAAAAAAAAGGAAGAGTTAGAATTGATGAAATGAAGTAAAAATTGAAAAGAAAGAAGATCATGAAATGAGGTAGGGACAGCAGCATGACAAAATGAGGTAGGGATAGTGGCTCAGAAGAGTTAGTGAGTAAAGGATGTTGGGACAGCAAAACAGAGCACCCTACAGAGCACCCCACAGAGCACCCCACAGACAGAGCAAAACAGAGCACCCCATAGAGCACCCCACAGACAGAATGGGTCACCAAAATGGGTCAACAACAAGTAGCATCCTCACAAACAGAGCACCACACACAGCTCCTTATATCCATATAACTCCAATTCATCATTGCCAACTTTCAAAATGGTCACCAAAATGATAAAGACCCTTTACTTGTCTACAACCTACGAAAAGATGAGTAACAAATAATTAAAATGCACAATGTAGTATAGACAAAATTAAATAGAAAGGGAAACATATACCAACCTTCATGAATTGGAGGTTGGATGACCATGACAAACATATAGGGGAGACTTAGAAAGCCTAGGCCTACCAGGCTTGCCCTTTGGCACTACCACCTTCTCCTTATATTCATTTTGGCACGATCTAGTATTATGTCCAACTGTCTTGCACTTGCCACATGTCACAGTTGCTCTCTTGCATTTTTCTGCATTCTTACTTTTTTTCGTCTCATCATGTTGCTTCTTCCTACTTTTTGGCCTTAATTCTCCCAGTTAGGCTATGAACCTGTAAGTCCCCTAAATTTCTACTACAATTTTTTTAATTATAAATCTGGTTTTATTTTTGTATTTCGTATTCGTACGTCGCGACGTCAATTTGCATTTGTCGTATTGTACGTCGCGTGCGAGTTCGCGTTCTTCGTATTTGCTCGTCGAGTGCGAATATGTGCGATGTACATATTTTAGAAAATATTTTTATAGAGAAGTATGGATTTCAAAATAATATATGATAAATATTGTTAATTGCTTAAATATGTAAAGAGCGTCACATTGAGATTTGCCAAAACTTTAAATTATTTCATATTATAAAAAGGCTATTTATTTTATTATACAAATATAAGTAGAAATTTAGAAAACTATTGTTTTACGAAAATATATTATTTATTTGCGAGTGACATAAAATTTATTCATGTTCACTTTGATTTTTCGGAAACTAAATATAATTGTTTTATCTATTTATAAAAATGCATTTTCAATATCTAAATATTTATAGTGATTTTTCAAAATTAGATAGTAAAATATATTTATTATTTATAGTAGATAATTTGAATATGTTCGATTTAAACATTTGATGGTCATGGTAATTTAAATTGAGAGTTAATTTTTATAAAGATAAAGTTTTAACTAGTTTAAATCTAGATTGGGATTTTATCGAGTTATTTTTAAAATTGATTTAAATTTAAATAAATGATTTATCTAGTCGGGTTTTGAATAAGCCATAGCCTTTATCTACTAAAGATTCCTCAACCCTATATATAGGGGAGCTTTTCCATTGATTTCTATACAGCTGTCTCCACAAATATTTTCCACTAAATTGTGCATCGTGACTATGCCTCATTCCCATCCACTATATGTTTTCTACGTACAAGAATTATCATCTGCGTCCGACAATTCCTGACGTCCATCCATGTCGTTTCGGATATTTCTCGACACGACCCAACCCCAAATCCTAACCGCTGCCCCGATTTCCCTCCGTTCCTCCTGTCCACCCATGCCGCCATCTCTCTTCCCCCTTCCCGTCGGTCGAAGCCAACCACCCCTACGCGCCACGCCTCCCTGTCGTGACAGCGACAAACAACTACTGCCACGACCACCTACCATCCCGGCCATTGCCACCACCAACTGGCCCTGTCCCCGAACGTCGCCACCAAACCCAGAACCATTCACCACCATTACAACTACCATCGAAGCCCAAATTCACCACCCCGTCTCCACCAAAAATTCGGCCACTCCCCGGCCGAACCACCTCCTAGCCACTGCTCTCAACCCAACCCCCAACACCAGAACCGTCCCCCTTTCATCGTCTCCACCATCACCACAAAGAATGGAGAAAAAAGGGGAAAAGTGTTGGTATCAGCCAGAACAAAACCTGGCTCTGATACCACTCTGTTGGGAAAGAAACGCGGAAACCTTTCCCCAAACCGGAGAGTACCTGCGAGAGGACCGAGCAATACAACGCACGAACCCAAAAATAGCCACACAAAAACAATCACGCAGACACAGAGAATTTTTGACGTGGAAACCCTTGCGGGAAAAAACCACGGGACGATCGGAGTCCAACCCTGAGAAGCCTCCACTAATGGAATAGAAGAATTACACCCTCTACAAACTCCTCCCGATCCAAATCGGATCCCCACAACACTCAGAGATAAGAACAATGATTACAAGGCTACGAAGAGCGAGAACGACGAGTAGAGATTACCCGAAACACGATCTCCTTCGAAAACGACCTTCAATCCTCCGCCTTCTTCTCCGAAGTTGCAATGGCACTCTTGCCTCCTTCTCTCTCAAACTTGTGTTGTGCAATGCGATAATGAGTTAGGGTTGAGAAAACTCAATATATCTCCCTAATCCCGCAACCAACCTGGACCGTTGGATTAGATCCAATGATGAAAACTCATCCTGAAATCCGCTTCAGCCCCCCGACACACAGAGTTCGGCCAGAACTCTGTGTGGGGCAACCAGCACTGGATGGCCAAACCCTGGAACGGCCAGACCGAGTTCGGCCAGAACTCGGCCTGGGACCGAGTTCGGCCCGAACTCGGCAGACTTGGTCCAGAACCCCCTTTGGGGCAGCAGCAGCAGTAACAACTACTTCCGAGCTTCTCCGACATCGGACGGCGCTCGTCGCACTCCGGGATCTTCTCCACATAGATTGGGAACCCCACCCACTCCAACAAATCTCCCCCTTCACAACTATGGGGAGGACGTCGTCATCCCGACGATCTGCCTGCAGTACTCAAACTTCCCCCTTGGTAGAATCTTCGTGAACATATCAGCTCCGTTGTCATCTGTATGTACCTTCTCAAGCTCCGCGTCCTTCTTCTCAACCACATCCCGTATCCAATGATACCGGGTCTCGATGTGCTTGGACCGGCTATGAAACGTCTGATTCTTCATAAGGTGGATCGCACTCTGACTGTCGCAAAGCAAAGTATACTGCTCTTGCTTCTGTCCCATTTCCTGCAGCAGCTTCTTCATCCACAACAGCTCCTTGCAAGCCTCCGTCGCCGCAATGTATTCCACCTCCGTCGTCGACAAGGCAACACACTTCTGCAACCGCGACTGCCACGACACTGCTCCTCCCGCAAACATCATCACGTAGCCCGAAGTCGATCGCCTCGTGTCTACATCTCCAGCCATATCAGCGTCGGTATACCCAACCAGCTTCGGCTCGTCACCACCAAAGGAAAGTCTCCAACCAGCAGTGCCCTGAAGATAACGTAGAATCCACTTGATCGCACTCCAATGTACCCTTCCAGGATTTGAAAGATACCTGCTAACCGTACCAACTGCATGAGCAATATCTGGCCTCGTACACACCATAGCATACATCAGGCTTCCCACAGCTGAGGCATATGGAACCCGCTCCATATCTTCCTTTTCATCCTCGGTAGATGGACACTGCTCCTCAGTGGACTTAAAGTGAGCCGCGAGGGGGGAACTCACTTTCTTCGACCCGTCCATCCCGAAACGCTGAAGTACCCGGTGAATGTACTTCGTTTGGGACAAGTGTAGCAGCTTGGACTCTCTCTCGGCTGATCTCCATCCCAAGAATAGTCTTCGCTGTGCCCAAATCCTTCATAGAGAAGGCCGCGTCCAGCTGGCGCTTCAACTCCGCTATCCTAGTGGCATTCCGACCCACTAATAGCATATCATCAACATAGAGCAACAAAATGATGAAATCATCATCGGCAAAATACCTCACAAATGCACAATGGTCCGACGTCGTCCGTGCATAACCATGCTCCCCCACAAACGACTCGAACTTCCTGTACCACTGCCTCGGAGCCTGCTTCAGACCATACAAGCTCTTCCTCAACCGGCAGACCAAATGTGACTTGCCCTTTTCGCAGAATCCCTCTGGCTGCTCCATGTACAACTCCTCCTCAAGATCACCGTGGAGGAATGCCGTCTTCACGTCCATCTGCTCGACCTCCAAGTCGAAACTGGCTGCTAACGCTAGCACCACCCGGATAGACGAATGCTTGACGACAGGCGAAAAGATCTCATCATAATCCACGCCTTTCCGCTGACCGTAGCCCTTGACTACCAGCCTCGCTTTGTATCGAGGGCGAGTAGCATCATCCGTCTGCTTCACTCTGAACACCCATCGATTCTTCAAAGCCTTCTTGCCTTTTGGCAACCGCACCAGATCATAAGTAGAATTGGTGTGCAAGGAACTCATCTCCTCCTGCATAGCTACCATCCACTCCTGCCTGTGTTCGTCTTCCATAGTCTCTGCGAAACTTTCGGGCTCTCCCCCGTTAGTCAATAGCACATACTCATCCGGCGAGTATCTCGTAGATGGTCGACGATCCCTGTTGCTCCTTCTCAGTGGAGCCACTGGTGCTGGCTGTATACCGACAGCCTCCTCCCCTTCAGGAACTACCTCTCCGGCATGCTCATCCTCCTGAGGGACACCCTGACCACCATCAGCATGCTGATGATCAAGGTTGGGAGCAACTCCATGTACCGGCTCCCCCATAACTGGATCCTCTACGATGTCATCTGGAAACTGCTCGAAGTGAAATGACTCTAACTCAGGCAATTCCTCAGCCTCAGAAGGCGTCTCGGAATCCTGAGTGTTGGTCATGGTCTGATCCTCGACGAACACCACGTCCCTGTTTCTGTAGAGCTTTCCTTCCACTGGGTCGTAGAGTCTATAGCCAAACTTATCCCGACCGTAGCCGACAAAGACGTATCGCCTCGTCTTTGGCTCAAGTTTGGTCCTCTCGTCCTTCGGTACATGCACGAAGGCCTTACAACCAAACGCCCGCAGGTGACTGTATGACGGCTCCTTGCCGTACCATACTTTGTCAGGCACATCACCCTACAAAGGAGCACTAGGAGACAAATTAATAATATAAGCAGCTGTGAGAAGAGCCTCACCCCAATAACTGCCCGACAAGTTTGCTTCTGACAGCAAATACCGCACCCTCTCCATCAGTGTCCTGTTCATGTGCTCCGCTACACCATTGAGCTGAGGTGTCTTTGGCGGAGTCTTCTGGTGTCGTATCCCTTGCTCTCTGTAATACGCATCAAAGGGACCGATGTATTCGCCGCCATTGTCAGACCGAACACACAACAACTTCTTGCCCGTCTCCCTTTCAACGGAGGCCTGAAACTCCTTGAAAGTAGACAGCACCTGATCCTTGGTCTTTAAGGCATAGACCCAAACCTTCCTGGAACAGTCATCAATAAAAGTCACAAAGTAAGAAGCACCACCAAGAGATTTTCCTTCATAGGACCGCAGACATCCGAGTGAATTAACTCGAGCAACGCCGGCTTCCTCGAACTTGGGTGACTTTGGAAAGACACCCTACTTTGCTTCCCAGCCAAACAGTGTGTGCATTTCTCCAACTTTGTAGACTTGAGCCCCGGAATCACCTTCCTGTTCACCAAGTAGCTCATCCCCTTCTCGCTGATATGGCCGAGCCGCCTGTGCCACAGCTCGGTAGACGCGTCACTGACTGCGTTCACCTCCTGTGCCCCCTCTGCGCTCCCCTCCATATAGTAGAGACCGGACTTCTTGCTTCCTCTGGCAATCACCATCGAACCTCTGGAAAGCTTTTACTGACTATTCCAGAAGAGACTGAAGAATCCCTCGTCATCCAACCTTCCAACCGACACCAGGTTAAAATAGATATCAGGGACATGACGAACATCCTTGAGAACAAGAACCGCACCCGTCTTCGTTCTCAAATGCACATCTCCAACGGCAACCGCCTTCGACACATCTCCGTTGCCCATCTTCAACATGCCACAGTCGCCTGTCGTGTAAGTGGCAAACAGTGCCCTATTGTGAGATACATGTGCTGAAGCCCCTGAGTCCACCAGCCAAGAATTATCATCGCAGGCAAGGTTAGTAATGACCTCATCACCTACGACGATCACATCGCCTCCATGCACCGAGGCCGCCGCTGTAGTGTTCTCTTCTTGCTTCCCCTTGTCGCCCTTCTTCTCCTTCTTCCAAGCGAAACAATTCCGCTTGATATGGCCCTTCTTACCACAATGATAACACTCTGAGTCCTCGTACCGACCCTTGGACTTCCCCTTGCTCTTGTCTCTGCCACCACCTGGACCCCTGCTTTTGCCCCTTCCGCGGCTCTCTGAAACAAGTGCCTCTGAGTGGTGGGATGTGGATGAAGTGCCCTGAGAACGTCTCTGCATCTCTTCATTCAACACCCCGCTCTTGGCAAACTCCAGACTGACCACGCCCTCTGGAGCAGAAGCGATCATAGATACTCGTACGGTCTCCCACGAGTCTGGCAAGGTACACAGCAGCCACTGTCCCTGAACTTCGTCGTCGAACTTGACTCCCATAGAAGATAGCTGGTCAACTACGCCCTGGAAATCACTCAAGTGATCCGAAATAGACGCCCCATCCTTGTACCGCAGACCCATCATCGTTCGGATCAGGAACAACTTGTTTACCCCGGTCTTCTTCGCATACAAGGATTCCAGCTTATCCCACAACGTCTTCGCGTGCTCAATATTGGCAACGTGATTGTACACGTTCTCATCAACAAACTGCCGTATGTACCCATACACCTGTATGTGCGCGAACGTCCAGTCCTCCTCGGATTTATCACTGGGCCTCTCGGATGCAAACACGGGTAGATGTAGCTTCTTGACAAATAGCAAATCCTTCATCTTGCTCCGCCAATAATGATAGTTTGTGCCATTAAGATTCACCATGCGCACCGGCTTCGCGTCCATCTCTACTCTCTGGTTCCTCTGTCAACTCCTGACACCCTTTGAACCCAAAGCTCTGATACCACTCTGTTGGTATCAGCCAGAACAAAACCTGGCTCTGATACCACTCTATTGGGAAAGAAACGCGGAAACCTTTCCCCAAACCGGAGAGTACCTGCGAGAGGATCGAGCAATACAACGCACGAACCCAAAAATAGCCACATACGCAGACACAGAGAATTTTTGACGTGGAAACCCTTGCGGGAAAAAACCACGGGACGATCGGAGTCCAACCCTGAGAAGCCTCCACTAATGGAATAGAAGAATTACACCCTCTACAAACTCCTCCCGATCCAAATCGGATCCCCACAACACTCAGAGATAAGAACAATGATTACAAGGCTACGAAGAGCGAGAACGACGAGTAGAGATTACCCGAAACACGATCTCCTTCGAAAATGACCTTCAATCCTCCGCCTTCTTCTCCGAAGTTGCAATGGCACTCTTGCCTCCTTCTCTCTCAAACTTGTGTTGTCCAATGCGATAATAAGTTATGGTTGAGAAAACTCAATATATCTCCCTAATCCCGCAACCAACCTGGACCGTTGGATTAGATCCAATGATGAAAACTCATCCTGAAATCCGCTTCAGCCCCCCGACACACAGAGTTCGGCCAGAACTCTGTGTGGGGCAACCAGCACTGATGGCCAAACCCTGGAACGGCCAAACCGAGTTCGGCCAGAACTCGGCCTGGGATCGAGTTCGGCCCGAACTCGGCAGACTTGGTCCAGAACCCCCTTTGCGGCAGCAGCAGCAGAAACAACTACTCCCGAGCTTCTCCGACATCGGACGGCGCTCGTCGCACTCCGGGATCTTCTCCACATAGGTTGGGAACCCCACCCACTCCAACAAAAAGAACCTCATCTGAACCCTAGCGCCAGTTTGTCCTCCGTCGTGCCTATCGCGGCAGGCCACCGCGCGCAGCTCGGCTTGCCTTGAGCCTTCTCTTCATTCCGACAACCCCGCCATGAGCGCCTACCATCCGAGCCGTCACCGCCCCCTAACTGTCGTGATCAAACTCGAGCCCACGCCCGGAGCAGCGCAACCCGCGGCCGATGTGAGCCGCGTGCCGCCGCGGACTTGACGGACGCGCCATCACTGGCAGGTGCACCCCCGTCGGAAGCTTCGTGCCTGTCGCGGCCCCCCGCCGAGCCATCCCTGCAAGCCCGTGCTCTTCTCTTCCCATCCCATTCTTCTCTCTCTCTCTCTTCTTCCCTTTCATTTTCCTGATCTCTCACGAAAGGGAAGAGGGAACACAAGCTTTTTGGAAGAGCAAGAAAAAGAGTCAATAGCTGTAGCATCTACGCTTCCTTCCTTTACATAATTTATTATAATAATAATAATAATAATAATAATAATAATAATAATAATAATTATTAACTTCTGATTAAGGGAAAAGAAGTAAAACTTCCTTTTTATTAGATTATTAAGTATCAACATATGTGTATGTATCAGTTTATACATGTAAATATTTGTATCCTTATTAGCATACTACTGTTAGTAATAAGTACATTTTTACTAGTAATATTACAACCAATATTTTCAATATTTTAATTTGTTTTAATTGTTGTTAAATATTTACCACTAAATATTTTGACCAAGTAAAATACTTTATCTGTCTAGAATATTTCTTTTACAATTAAGTGCTTAGCAAAAATATATAGATATTTTTATAGAATTTAAACATAATATTCTAACATATTTGGACTAAATAAAAACATAGTTGCCATATTTTACGATTTAGAATTTTGGATAAAACAAATTTCAAATATTTATTATTTTTAACTACTAGTTTTCTATCTATAAATTATTTTTACAAAATTATGGTATTTGGCCTAAAACGAGTATTCAGTTTTTTTTTCTCTCTAAGTATTGGTCTAAAAACCTATTTTGACTAATAAGGTTAGTTTTCTAGTATTATAATATTTTCTAAAATTAGTATACGCACTTATCTCCAGAAATTCTCCTCGAATATTCCATTGATTATGACTAATTCCTACTTGTATTTTCTCGTGATCGAATTCCGGACCCTTACACACCGACCTCGGCAATTGAACAAAATGGGACATGTCTGAACATTGCACCACACCAGGTGACGCACCAGGCAAGATACCTTGCCTTATTTACTGTTTATAATTAGTTGCATCTTTCTTTATTTACTGTATATTTATTTCTTGTTTATTTTCAGTTGGATCCATGACTTG
This sequence comes from Iris pallida, assembly GCA_029216955.1. Taxonomy (NCBI): domain Eukaryota; kingdom Viridiplantae; phylum Streptophyta; class Magnoliopsida; order Asparagales; family Iridaceae; genus Iris; species Iris pallida. The sequence continues at coordinate 14,665,777 of JANAVB010014398.1, forward strand.
TAGTTCATAGTTACTTTATTTTGCTATCAATTGTTTTCCATGCTTGTGTTTTAATATGCATGTGGACCTAGTCTTAGTGGACTACCTTTTGTTAGTGACCCTTGGAAGGGTGAAGACAGTTTAATGTATGGGCTATCCAAAACCAAAAGCCGTAGTAACTGCGTACTACGGTAGTCGTGTCGCGAGGATCACTAGCCTCGAGCTATGTAGACTGATGGGTCACGTGGGCCGCTAGCCTCGAGTTATGCCGGCTAGTAGTATTGGTACTTAACGTGTGCGTGTTGTGAGTTGTTATCTTGTCCTGGGGGAGTCAGCCTTTACCAGCCCATACATTGAGATGTCTTCTAAATTGCATACTAGATTGGTTTGGTGACTATAGTTAATGTCATGTCACACTTCGTTCTAGTCATGGCATGGGACAATGTCACATCACGGAATAGTTTACTACCCCTTTTCCTTGTTTGGTTATCGGGGTAGTCTACTGTTTCGATGATGGGACATTCGGCCGTGTTATGGTTGGGACAGTTTACCTTACCTTGTGACTTTATGACATATTTTATATTCAGTTTATATGCAATGTTCTTTATGTATCTTGTTATGTCCCTCTGAGGACCTGGTGAATTCTCCAGGTGTGTTTTGTGACTTTCCGCAGGTGCTTAGACAAGGCCATGTTTCACTCTCTTCTTCCGAGGTGATTGCACTTGGATCGCCTTTGCGTCGCTCGCCAAATTTATTGTTATGTATTCTTCTTTTTTTTAGTTGGTAGTGGATTTGTCTCCGCCCAACGATATGTAAATGACAATTCATGAGTTTATTATAAATTATTTCTTCTTTATTCGTGGATGAGATTAGTATTGTGGTTTACTGCACTTTACAACTTATGTATATATACGATGATTCCATATATTGGAGTATACTTTGTATGTATACAGCTGGCATGACGACGTACTTAGTTGTAAGTATTTTGGGGCTGGGGCGTTACAGAACCACAGGAGGGATCATAGGCACTACCCCAGGTATTTGCCTTAGATTCCTCATTGAAAGAGGATTGATTGGCTCTGCATAAGCCATCATGTAGGTGGACTTATGGTAGTACTTATGCACATAGTCTTTAATTGAATGCCTCTTCTTTTTAAGACATGCAACTGCATGCTCACAAGGGATACTTGTAAATTCCCATACTCTACAAGTGTAAGTCCAAGCTTCTAAGTCCACTGAATCATTGGTTCCCCTTTTACTTACTTCATATTTGTTGTAACCAGAGCCAATAACTATACACCTTTTCAAACTCTTTTTGACTTCTTCAAGCTTTTCTACTACTTTAGGAACAAGTAACCCATCATAAGCTCCCATTTTTTCTCACTTATCTTGGAACCTTGCCATTAGCATTCTTCTAATAGTTTCCAACAAACAGATAATAGGCTTTTCCCTTGCTATCAATATGTTTTTATTCCATGATTCACACATATTGTTGCTTGAAAGATCACATTTGGATTGAGTTCTGAATCCACACTTTGACCACTGTCCTGCAGGCACATTTTGTAACCAATTGTAAGCTTCAATGCTTACTTTCTTTATCTTATACATCCCAATCTCGAAATCAGCTAAGGTGTATGCATTTGAAGCTTCCCATAGAAGATTTCTAAGTTTGGAACCTGGATGTTTCTTCTTAAAGTTGTCATATATGTGATTGGCACAAAATCTATGTTCTGCAAGAGGAAGCAGATTATAAAAGACATCCAACAAGCCCTTTTGTCTATAAGAAATTCAAGTAATTGAATTTCCATCTATGGAAAGTGCTTCCAACAGCTGCTCCATGAACCAATTCCATGTTTCTTTATTTTTAATCTCCACAATAGCCCAAGCAACAGGAAAAAAACTGTTGTTTCCATCTCTAGCAATAGCACTTAGAAGTTGACCTTTGTATTCTGTCTTCAAGAAATATCCATCAAGACAAATGAATGGTCTTTGAAGCCCTTTAGCACTGCATGCAAGGTGTAAAAAACCCTCACAAATTTTGTTGAATTCCCATCATCCTCTAGTTCTCCCTTTACCCTAACAAAACTCCCAGGATTTGTTTTCATCACCAACATGGCATACTCTCTTATATAAGCATACTGTTCTTTGGCATCACCATCAATCATGTCCAATGCCTTCTTCTTTGCCCTGTTTATTTTATGTCTGAAAACTTCAATCTCCAAATCTTCAGCAATATGACTTTTAAATCCAGCATTCTTCCAGTCTGGATCATTCCTGAACATGTGGACATCCCTGCTTGCATATATACATTTAAGGATACTTGAAGTCTACATAACAGTTAACTAATAAGGATACTTGAATGTGCAGACTAGAATGTAGAAGTGGCTTGTTTGTTGCTGTCCACCTCTATATAACAATTAACTAATAATTCTACATAACAGTTAACTAACACTTAACTAATAACATAAGAATAATCTACCTAACAGTTAACTAATAACATAAGGATACTCTACATAACAGTTAACTAATAACGTAAGATACATAAGAAGCTAACATAAGCACATACCTATTTGCAACAAATGTAGAAGTGGCTTGTTTGTTGCTGTCCACCTCACCACAATGTTGTGAATGGACAGACTGGAATTTATTCACTACAAAGTATCCATTTTCACCTACAACACTTCCATGAATCCTCCACTCACAAGCTTCATTTGAACATATAGTTGTGACCCTCCTTCTTTCATTGTGTACAAACTTTATATTGTACTTGTTCTTGATGGCATGGAGCCTCAAAGCACTCCTGAATGCTTCATATGTAGCAAACCTTTTTCCTACATGAATATCCACATTTTCATCTCTCAACAAGTTTTTTTGCGTCACAACAGGCTCTGAAGAACCCAACTCACACTCTTCATCCCCCCAACTATATTTTGTGGACTGTACACTGCCCAACTCATCAATGGGATTATACTCAGACTCTTGGTCAATATCTTCATCAGGTACAAAACTACTATAGTAAATACCAACTCTTTCTTTATCCTCCCTACTGTAATCATCTTTCACATGTTCTTCAGCCACATGTTCTTCACCCACATGTTCTTGTTCCTCAGCCACAGGTTCAGGTGCTACCCCACTCAAGTTAATACTTGCCCAATAATCATCATCCATCTACATTTCCATCTTTATAGCTGTTTCACTAAAATCAGTAACATGTGACTCATAATCATTGTAATCAATGAGTGACTCATCGAGCTTCCCTATTACATAAAATTTGAGAAGACATAGGTCTGAAAACTTTGCAAAGCAGCTCATTAAATCATTGTCACCTAATAATTGTTTCTTCGTTCCATCCACAAGATCATAGAAATAAATTTCACATGGAGCATGCATCCCAGCACTTGCACATAGGCCATCAAGGTCAAACCAACATAATTCATCATTGAGAATGAATTCTTTAAGTTCCAATACAACACCACCCACATATTTGTCACCAACATCAAAGTGACCCCAACATACATGTGAAGAACATACTTTGTACCCATCATGTGTTAACCTCTGAAAAATATATGACGATGAAGACAAAATTACAAACTAATAGCAAACTAATTACAAATTAATAACAAACTAATTACAAATAGTAATTGTGCAGACACAATTACGAACGAAATTAGGGTTCTTCCCCCAAACTGGGGTTATTTCCCCTAAATTCTTTCACGAAATTAGGGTTCTTTCCTCCAAGCTGGGGTTATTTCCCCTAAATTCTTCCAAATTTAGGGTTATTTTCCCAAAAAAAACTCATCATAAATGATGAAGCTTAGGGTTTAGGTGTATACCTAAATCTCGAATCTCGAATCACGAACGATGAAGCACTTGTATTAGGGTTTTCTTCTCCTCGTCTTCGAATCACGAACGATGAAGCTTTTTTTTCTTCGTCTTCGAATTAGGGAAGAAAGAAAGGAACTAACGAGGGGTTTAGGTGTATATTAGAGAGGGTGTAACGGTCACTCCACTCGTCACTTAACGTCCGTTAGCTTAAGTTGGCCATTAGGGGGCCTAACGAGCAGATTTTATACTTTAATGAATTTTAAGGGCATTGGGTCTTTTATGCGAAAGTCGGATACTAACGAGGGGTTTTTTGCAGTTTACCCTCTTCCTAGTGCTTCTCTTCTTTCGTCATGGTTTGGCATTAGCACTAGAGGGAAGGACCTAGATGTCAATTTGACAATTACAAAGAAGAAAAACCATTTCTTTCTGTGGATAGTAAGAGGGGTGTGTATACACAAATCTAAACATCTATTCTTTAGGTTCTGTCACATAGAGTACTATAGAGTGCACACTACAAAAAAAGATAGTGTTTGGGACGAAACTATTTGATACATTATTTTAAGGGTCCTAAAAGATTAATATTTGAGACGTTTTAGAATTTGGTAATAAAAGATAATAATATTATTGACGGATTTGTATATGGAACCTAATAATATAACTTATTTTGAACCGAAAGTACGTTCCGTCTCAATAAAATTTTGTTTTGTACCAAAAACTATTGGCGGGAATAAAAATATTGGCGGGCAAAGCTGATGTCCCATTATTTTTTACTAATTTTTTTAGTAATAGATTATCAAACAATCTGAACTCTTCATTTATTTGATCTAAACCGTTCAATTATTAAGTTTAAGTAAAACCCTTCATTAGCAACTTTTCATTCTCCCTCCCTCTTTCTCTCTCTCTCTCTCTCATGAAAGGGTTTGATCGGCGGCTCTCTCAAAGGGGGTTTGTTCGGCGGCTCTCTCTCGAAAGGGATTCGATCGATATTTTCTTAACTTATTCCTTCTATTTAGAGTTAAAATTTACTAATTTCATCATATGCTTGATTAGCGCTAAGTTTTACTAATTTTATTAGTTTGTAGATCTATTCGGTTTATCGATGGTTTGGAATCGAAGGATGTTGTTTAGGGATTAGTTCAGCAGTCGTTGGATCCATGTTATTTTGTTAGATTTTTTGATTTATGTGATATATGTTTAATTATTTTATTATTATGAGATTATGGGTGCTGATTCTGAAGAATAACGAGTGGTTTGTTTGTTTAGATCTGATAAATTTGGTATAGTTGTCTTTTTAACAAGTTATGTGCATATATCACTAAAAATGCATTTTTTTGGTTACGCGGTGTAAAAATTGTGATTTTTGGGTGCATTGCTTATTTTTTCCATCTATAAATAACAATTTCGACTACTCCGAAGATCCTTTCTTCATCGGCTTGCCTTAAAGCTTAATTGCTAACAGAGCTTCCATCTGATGTGGAGTGGCTGTGTTGCACAACCACGGATGCGATACGACAAGATACAGACCTCGACATGGACACTGCATCAACATTGGCGCACCTTGATATACTTTGTATTCATTTTGCAAAAAAAAATGAATACAAAGTATTCGACCATCAGTTTAATACTTTCTGAAATCCCCAGATGGTGGTTCAGTCGAGTTGGGGGGGGAGTATCAGATATGTTGTAATGTTTGCATACAGATCATGTATAAGTGGAGTATCAGATTTGTATTGCATTATCCTATATTTATTTATTCATTCAGTCCACTGCTACACACTAGAGTAATAGTTAGGATTAGATGTTTGATCATTATGTTGATATTCCTATGTTTCAATAATAAATTGGGGGATTACCTTGGTTTGGTTCATTCATTTCTGTTATGTCCATATAGCATGTGTTTAGCTACTGTTGGTTCATTCAGTTTTTGTGACTTAGGTTCAGACTACTTAATCCTTTTAGTACTACACAGTCCATATCCCACTTGGTGTCAGCCCTCATTTTGAGCATTTGTTCAAAAACATTTCACTCAGGTATTTGTCATAAGATTTCTGGAGTGTCAGGAATTCAAGTGAGATGTTAGTTGGATCTTTGAACTAATACTTAGTTCAGATAACTTCACATTCAAACACCTAGAAATCCAACTTTTTCTTCCCAAAGTGGTATTACTTCAACGATTGATTTGGCTCTGTAGCTTATAGTTGTCAATTATTGAATCCCTAGGCTGCACATATAATTCTCCACAGAACACTACAGGACCACGTCTGCATGTCCAACACGACACTTTCTCGACATGCAGACAAGGTATTCCCAGACATGACACTTCCTCAAGTGATTTCTTGTTCAATGTTAGGGTATAATTTGAATATCTTTCAAAGTTGTGTGTTCTAATGATTTTTTTTGTATGAGCTATTTCGTGTTCTACTGATTTTTTTTAAAAGCTTCCAATATTTTTTTCTTCTTCAATTTTTAGGGTATTTGAATACTGATTTCGTGATCTACTGATATTTTTGAAAAACTTTAAAGATTTTCCATTTTTGTTTGATAAACTTCCAAACTTCCATTTTTTCCTCCAATTTCTCATTTTGTTTGTAGAACAATTACAAATCTTGTATATTTTTTCTAGTTTCTCCTTTTTTTCATGAATATAACATTTGTGAGTATAATTTCATTCATTGTCATGTTTAACAAAATTTTATTAAAATAGCCTAATCGAGTTGGGTCTAGACAGATCTGTGTGAAATTTCTCTGTAGTTGAGGCGGATCGAATTTTGGTATGATCACATTCATATCAAGTTTTGGTTGAATCGGGATTTAGTTTCAAGTTGAGGGGTTGGTCAGGCACATGTACTCAGGTCATCAGAAAGAGTAAACTACCAGACCTACACTGTTAGCCAAGGTTCGCAGTATCGGAATTGGTATCGGAACTTTCCTATGAGTGTTGGGATCGGCGGGATCGATAGTATCGGCCGTTTCGGATCGGAGTATCGGATTTTTGGGTATCGGAAAACAAATAATTATTAACATTTTAGAAAATATATTTTGTCCATTTAGACATAATTTTAAGTATTTTAAGTGTTGTTTCTTAGTTGTTTTGAAATTGAATGCAATAATAGTCACCATTGACGATTGGTTTACATGTGGTAGATAGGTTTTCTTCTTTTAAATGTTTTTACAACCGTATTATGCTTTTATACCCTTGTTGATTGGTCTTTTTCGTTTAATTTTCTTTGCCGAATTGACCGAAAAAAGACACTCAATGTCGGTATCGGTCATTATTGGGTATCGGATCGGAACATGCCAAACCGTATCAGTATCGGTATCAGCCGATACTGCAAACTATGCTACTAGCCTTCTAGTAGTGTCATATTATCCAATGCTCCATGCCAAAATGCTAGTAGGGTTGTGGTTACAGGAATTAGTTTTGTATCAGCATATGCACTTCGAACCAAGGTTCAAAAAGTAGGTTTCAGTGTCGGTTTCGGACCCTTCCTATTATTATCCGGTTTCAGTAGTTTCAGGTTATTTGGTGGTTGTGGAACAGTTGGCTTTGTTAGTTTTGGACCCTCCAATTTTGATCTGAACGTGATGGTGTCAGCTGATACTTTTATAGCTATTGAAATATACAATCCAGAGGCATACCCAACCATTTTGTGTTCTATTGATGTTTTTGAAAACCTTCCAAAGATTTGCAATTGTTTCATTTTTTGATGAACTTCCAAAATTTTCCTTTTCCCCTATTTTTTCATTTTGGCTGTAGAATAATTATACATCTTGTGTATTTCTGTTATAGTTCTCCTTTTCTTCAGGAATATAACATTTGTGAGTTCTCATTTTCTTCAGGAATATAATTTCATTCATTGTCATGTCTAACAAAATTTTATGAAAATAGACTAACCGAATTGTGTAATATTGACTTATAACTGTCTTGGACTGTTCTGACCCGAAATAATTGCACATGCACTAAGCTAATTAGATATGATCACACTGTTAATATTGAAAAGTTTATTCGATACTTATAGACTATTGATTTATTTATACTTTCCACTATAATTTTAGCTATTAAAACTCATTATACATATTCACCGACTACTGCAACTGATCTCTTATCACAGTTTTTTTTTCCAATGTTCTGTATCATGGTGTAGTAGCTCATTTTCATTTCAACTCATGTTTTGTATCATGTTGTACTAGCTCATTTTCATTTTATATCCAAATGGGGGTACTTCCAGTGAGTTCATCAAACAGAGATTAGTATGGGGAACTACTCATGAGTTCATGAGACATAAAGAATTGTCATTCTTTGCAAAGATCAAGCTACGAATGTTCATCTAAAAAGACACTTAATTTTCTTTAGGTTTCCTTGTTGACATAATAAATGTATATATGAATTTTGTGTCCACATAAATTGCTTATTTGAACTTTCCAGAACTTATTTTGAATGTGTATATTTTTATTTGGTGCTAGGTGAGAACAATTAGAAAGTTGATATGAATAAGAGTTGGATCGGATCACGTGATTGGAATGCAAAGGCATATAAGGATGGAGTAGAAGCATTTCTTAAATTTGCATATAGAAATAAGAATGTTGAGATGACTCATATATTGTCCATGTGGTAGATGTGTAAATCGGGTTTATCACAATCGATAGACTGTGGAGATTCATATAGAGATGTATGGATTTGAAAGGCGTTACAGGGATTGGATATATCATGGGGAGCCTTTGGGTGGTTTGGATAATAGAAGTTATAATATGAGGGATGATATATCAGTTGGTGAGGGTGAAGATGAATTAAATGACTGTGCTAATTAATATGGCAGCAATGGTCCGAGAGGGAATGGGATTCTCAAGCATTGCAGAAAATATGGGTTGTGAGGAAGAGACCATGACAGGAAGAAGCTTGGGATCTGATGAAGAAATGCTAAGATATTTCAAACTTCTAAAATATGCAGAAAGTGATTTGTACGAGAATTGTCCTAAGGGTGTCACCAAACTATCGTTTGTTGTTGAACTTTTACACTTGAAGCAACTTAATGGATGGACAAATCGTTCATTCACAATGTTTTTGGGCTTTTTAAAAAAGGTGTTTCCATGTGCTAGGATTCCAAAATCATACTATCAAGCTAGTAAGCTAACTACTTATTTGGGATTCACTTACGAAACGTGGGATGCCTGCCCTAATAGTTATATGTTGTTTCGAAATAAATCTGAGAATCTCGACAAATGTGAGATTTTGGGGCTTCTAGATATAAAACTGACACTGCCAACGAGGGTGCTCCAGTTGAAAACGTTAAAAAAATTTCTGAAAAAAAGGTACGATATTTTCCTTTAAAACCAAGACTGCAACGACTATTTTGGTCATCGCATACAGCTTCACTCATGAAATGGCATGTTGAGAAACAAATAGATGATGGTGTAATGAGGCATCCAGCAGATTCTTGTGCTTGGAAAGTATTTAGTGAGAAAATCCATCCTTTGCTGAAGATGGACGTAATGTTAGACTTGGGTTAATTACCGATGGATTTAATCCGTTTGGTAATATGAGTGTTGCTCACAGTACTTGGCCAATTGTAGTCGTCCCTTACAACTTACCCCCTTGGTTGTGCATGAAGCAACCTAACTTAATTTGTCTACTCTCATTGATGGACCAAAAGGTCCAGGTGATAAGATTGATGTTTATTTACAACCATTGGTTGAGGAGTTGAAAGAGCTTTGGGCAGTTGGCATTTCTACTTATGATGCATCAACAAAGCAGTTTTTCAGCTACATGCAGCATTATTGTGGACAATCAGTGACTTTCCCGCATATGCGATGTTATCTGGATGGAGCACAAAAGGTGAATTTGCTTGCCCTTGTTGTAATAAGGACCATCAAGCTACCCGGTTGCCAAATGGTGGCAAGTATTGTTATTGGGGGCATCGTAGATTCTTACCGGGGCGACATAAGTTTCGAAGAGAGAAGGTAACTTTTAATGGCAAGCTAGAAATGAGGCCACCACCTTTGATTTTATCTAGAACACAGGTGTTGAAGCAGTTGATTGATCTCAATATCGAAACTGAATATAAGAAGGAGGATGTCTTTAGAAAGAGGAAAAGGGAAGAACAAGAAAAACTGAGTGCAAAAACACAGAATTTGCCAAAAACCAGATTGAGTTGGAAGAAGAAGAGCATCTTTTTGAACTACCTTATTGGGAACATAATTTGATTCGCCACAATCTAGATGTCATGCACATTGAAAAGAATGTGTGCGATAATATTCTTTTTACATTGTTAGGTACTAAAGGAAAAACAAAGGATAATTTAAAGGCTCGAAAAGACCTCAGAGATATGAAAATTCGATCAGAACTACATCCTCAACCACGAGGAAGAACTCAGGAGTACTTGCCCCCAGCTGAGTTCACAATGAGCAACAAAGAAAAAAAATATTTTCTTAAAAGTGTTGCGAGATGTAAAAGTCCCTGACGGTTATTCATCTAATATATCACGGTGCGTGCATATAGAAGACCGGAGTATATGGGGTCTTAAGAGTCAGGACAATCACATTTTAATGCAACAAATACTTCCTATAGCTATTCGAAGGGTCTTACCAAAGCATGTTGTTAAATCCTTAATTGAATTAAGCAACTGTTTTGTGGTGTTGTGTTCAAATGTAAATAATATGGCAGACTTGAAAAAGTTTGAAGATTATATGGCTTTTACATTTTGTAGCCTTGAGAAGATTTTCCCGCCTAGATTTTTTGATATAATGGAACATTTGCCTATCCATTTAGTTGATGAATTAAAGATTGCTGGGGCAGTATTGTACCATTGGATGTATCCAATGGAAAGGTATTTGTACACCTTAAAACTCTATGTGCGAAATCGTGCTTATCCAGAGGCTTCTATTGCTAAATCAGTACTTTTGGAAGAATGCATGACTTTTTGTTCAAGGTATATGGATAATAATGTGGAAAGCAAAATGAAATGACCAAGAAGAAATGATGATGGAGGGAACAAATCTGGTCGTGCTGTAGGTAAAAAAGTACAGTTTTGACTTGACCCAGTTATGCACATCCAGGCGCATCGATATGTGGTTGCCAACACGGAGGCAGTGGCACCATTCATAAGATTTGTGTATCTTGACCAATATTACCTTTATTTTATCCTCTCATTTGCTTATGAAATTTATATACATTTCTACATCTCTCTACAGAAAACATCTTGCTGAACTTGCAGTAAAATATCCACAAGCTTCACAGTGACACCTTGTTAGTCGCCTGCACAATGAACAATTTGGCACTTGGTTTAAGGAACATGTAAGTAGATACATCCATTTTTAGCACTCTGAATAAAATTATTATATATATGGTCATTTTAGTATCATTGTTAAACTTTTGATTTCATGGTTTTGAAACGTAGGTGAAGGGTTTACGAGAAGATGTACACATATCAGAGGAGATAAAAAGCTTAGCTTCAGGTCCTCTTAAGGATGCATTGAGATACAATTCTTACATTGTGAATGGTTTTAGATTTCGAACAAAGAAAGTTGATGTTCGTAGAAAAACTCAAAACAGTGGAGTCCTCCTAAAAGCAGAACAAATGAGTTTTTCTACTTGAAAAGATAGAAATCCACTTCCAGGAGATGTTACATTCTACGGACAGCTGACAGATATCATTGAAATTAACTATTTGAATGGCATGAAGTTTGTGTTATTTAAGTGCAATTGGGTTAATCCACGAGTGGGCCTAAAAGTGGATGAGTTTAACTTTACTCTAGTAAACTTCAATCATTTGCTATACAAAAAGAACAGAGTTGTTGATGAACCCTATATCTTAGCATCACAAGCAGAACAAGTTTGGTACGTGCAAGACCCTTTAGACCCAGATTGGCAAGTTGTTGTTCAAATGTCACCACGAGACACATTTGACAAGTACTCAACTACATTAAAAGAATTAGAAGTTAATTGAGTGGAACCTTATAGCATGCAATATTTAGATGAAACTCATAATGGATCGTGGGTTAGGCAAGGAGTAGAGGGATTAGTTGTTGACACAACTAATTGTGATGGTGATGATAACCAGTACGAGAGTGATGATGAATAGCAACTTTGTATCTTATTCATGCCATTTTGTTTTAAACTAACAAGTTTTCTTTTGGATATCAAGTTACAGGCGTTGTCTTAGCTTTTTTTTTTTGAACGTTTGAAACTGATGGTTGTTTTACCTACTCTAATCGAATTTTGATGTCTGTTTAATTTGGTTCAATATATTTACCATGTTGTGATATTACCGGTTGTTTTACCAACATAATTATGTTCTTGCCTTGCATTCAGACTATATTAGCTTGCAAAATAAGATGAATTTTACTTATTTTGTTTAGATTACCTCATTTATTTTCAGTTTTATAGTTGGGAAAAATGTCCCCACATAAGAAATTGTTTATCAAGCCTGGGTCGATATCAGAATATGAGAAGCAACGGTTGGAAAATATTGCTAAAAATAAAATGAAAATGGATGCTTTGAACTTGCAACAAGCTTTAAATCTTACAATGAATTCCAAGAAGATTACCCGTACAAGTTCAAGTAAGATGAGAAAAAGAAGCACAAGTGAAAGAGATGGTGATAGAGTGTTCGAAGGCGATGATTTGGTTAGCGAGGAAGGTAGAAACATTAATAACGAGTCTTCTAGCCCTAGAATGAAAAGGGTAATAAACTTGATCTTGAATTAAATATTTTGTTTAATAACATGTTGGAGCATTGGTAGAACATTATAATTTTTATTTTCTTCTAGGTTGCACACAAAAGTCCTACCCGTAAATCATCTCATATTGCCCAGGAGTCGAGGGATGCTAACAATGTGAGGGATGGTAACAATGTGAATGAAGAGTCTACTGATCCTAAAATGAAAAAGGTAGAGTTTGATCATGAATGAAGTATTTTGTTTAACAACTTGTTACATCAATGCTATTACTATATTTATTATGCATTTTCAGGTTGCATACGGTCCTACGCGTAAGTCATCTCGTATTCTCCATAATATGGAGGATGTAATAGCAAGGGGGAAGAGGACAACGGATCCCCTATTGGAACCTTGTTTTATGGAAGATGTTTTGCGCAGCCCTGGGATAGCATCTCAGTGTTATGAGGATAGCGATGATGATTCGGTACATAATGAGACAAAGGGTATGTATTTGAAACTCTCGGTTCAGTTTGGCACATGTCTTTGAGTATTATTTTTGTATTTCAGCCTTGTCTTTGAGTATTTGGAACTCTCGGCTCAGTTTGGCATCTAAGTATTTGAAACTATCTTTGAGTATTATTTTTGTAGTTCACAAAATACATATAAGCTGTATCATTGAGTAACTTTGGATATGCATTACTATTGTTTCATCTTATTCAGTTCATTTTGGCACGTCTTGATCTCTCTAAAGGTGCCCACATATTTTAATGTTCAAGTCTGTGATTGCTACATCACTGCTTCACGACATTACTTTTTTTTTGTAAGTTTCAGCATTGTGTAATCAAGTTTAAGGTCCATACTGCACTAATATGTATAGGAACGTAGACATTGGATATACTTGGGTGAATTGCTACAAATTATATATATTCTATATGTAGTGGGATACATAACCTCCTCTTTTACTGATTGTTGTCTTCTGTGAGGATTATGTTATTAGCAGTTTTTGAGATACATTATTTGTGCTCATACTAATTGTTCCCTCTTGTCATTTATATTATCATGAGTATTTTCCTTTTGTTTCTTATTAGGTACTTTGGTGAGTTGTTCTTCTAGTAGGCATGGTAGAGGGCCCGCCAAGCCATGGAAAGATTGAGATAACGGAGTAAAAAAATCATAGAATGGGATGAAGACTGTCAACCGATTGGAGAATGTGGACACCATTTGATGTCCTATCTTGGTAATCTTGCACGAAATGGCGAATTGTTCCCATTAACAATGCTATCTTGGCGCAAGGCAGATAATGATACTCTCGAAATGATCTGGTCATCTGTGAAGGTAACTCTTTGTCCCTTTGTCTCTCTCTCATACAAACTATATATAGCATCAAGAAAGTTGTGTATAGAACAAGTATATACATGCTTATAATGCTTCTTTGGATGGATCGTTGACGGATTTAAGCATTATTGATACCATGTTTTCATATAGTTGCAATAGTCCATTTTATTTTATTTTACAGATCGCTGATACCATGCTTTCACTATTGTTTTTCTTAGAAAAACACAAATGCACCTGATGGATTTAAAGCTATCTGTTTTACAAAAATGGGAATTTCATGGAAGGCCTTCAAGCACCGTGTGAAGAAGGACTTTTATAAAAAAATTTGAGACCGATGCGGAGCGTCTAGCAAATTACCACCCCGTGTGGAGCCCAGTCAATGGCCAACGCTAGTGGCGTATTGGAATTTGGGTGACATAAAGGTATGATTCAGTTAACAAATAACTTGATCCATATTTATACTAGTGGTGAACAATTGATTTCAATTTAGTATATAATGTTCAACTATTTTTTAGAAAGTTTCGGAGATAAACCAAGTTAATCGAGGAAAGCTTTGTGCCCTCCCTAGAACTGGAAGAAGATCATTTCCAGAGATAAAGCAAAAGGTTTGTATAATAATTTTTATAATAAAATAATTCTCACATCTTTCTAGTCGATAGTGTATAATTTTTATTGTTATGTTTGGAACATGCACAAACACATCAGAGGAGGTTGGAAAACAAGCACGTCGACCTTGTAAATATGTGGAGAGCCACTCGAGGAAAAGGTGGTAATTATAATGAAGAAGACGGGGCGGTCGATATTGAGGTATATAAATATATTTTATCATGCAGATTAAATAAATGTCAATTATAAATTAGAGAAAACTAAAACAAGTCTCATTGCATGTTATAGAAAATGTTAGAAAGACGAATTAAAGAACTACCGATGGAAGAAAGAGATAACGAAGAGCAACTGAATAAGGTGTACAAGGAAGTGGTTGGACAGGATGGACACGGTCGAGTATTAGGCCGAGGAGTAGGTATAAGGCCCCATATTAAATGTACAGCTTCAACATCGACAGAATCTGAAAAAATGAATGCTGAAATTGAACAAATTCGAAAAGATGCGGATAAATTACGAGAAGAGACTGAGGCACTAAGAAGAGAGCGAGATGTGCAAGAAGCTCGACATAAGCAAGAGCTTGAGACAGTGAAGAATGATCTAAAAACTGAAAATGATGAACAAGAGGCTCGACATAGGCAAGAGCTTGAGATGGTGAAGAACAATCTTAAAACTGAGCGTGATGCGCAAGAGGCTCGACACAGAAGGAGCTTGATAATGTGAAGAATGGGCTTAGCGGTCAGCTGAAGGAGCAAATTGCAGCCATGTTCACGAATGCTTTAATCCTTCCTCGAACAGCCGATACATCAGCCTCAAATATTTTCAGGTAATTTGCCAACTCTATAACTTATCACTCTACTGTTCTTTTTGACTTGGTTATTTCTTCTATTGGTTTTTCTTCTGTTACTGGTTTTTTTTCCTTCTGCTACTAAGTTTCTTCTTCTGTTACTTGGTTTTTTTTACTTTCTATGATATGGTTAGTGTTTCACTTTCTGTGATATGGTTTTTCTTCTGTTATTGTTTCATTCTCTATTCCTTGAAGTTTTTAGCATTCATCATCCTCGTTGACACATTAATTGATGGACTCAATACCGACATTATGAACAATGTAACATTTTTTTTATCCATTTCAATTATTTTATACGATCAATTGGTTTCTTGATTTACTACATTTTGTTTTATGTCAATATGATCCTTTGTTATAACATCACTTACTGATTGGTTTTTTCTTCTGTTACATGCTTTTTTCTTCTTCTGCTACAAAGTTTCTTCTTCTGTTATTGGTTCTCTTTTGTTATAACATCACTTTGAATTTTGTCCTTCTGGCTTACTTGGTTTTTCTTCTATTTTGTTGGTTTCTTCTCCTACTGCTAAATTTTTTCTTCTGTTTTTCTCTTTGTTTTACAGGTCCTTCAAATGAGTGGGTGGAGTTATATGTTTGAATGGGTGAAAAATCATTTTGGGATCGCTTTGGGTTAATTTTGGTAGATAACTCTTACTGATGTGAAGAGTTTTGGACTGTGTTTTTGTAAATGATGGAGATTACAGTTGAGATATGGCATGTAGATAATGATCATTTTGTAAGACACTGTGTGTGATATGCCCTGTAAACAATGTGATGGCCTGTAAGTGATATGGCCTATTGATATTGCTCATTTTGTAAGACACTTTATGTGACAATGTGTTATGTCCTTATATATGACAACTGGTACTGTTATCATTTTATTTTGAGTGTGTGTTTTGTATGCATATTAGGAATAGCTTTATGAGAACTGGATCAATTGTTATAATTTTTTGAATATATATTTTGTATGCATATAACTGGAACAACAGAACTGAAACAACTAGTCTATTTTTTTGGGACAAATATGTTGTACTATAGTAAAAGTGAACTATATCTTTTGGGACATTTGCCTAAACTATTAGGACGGACTACATCCGTTACAAATACCTAATTTTTGGGACGATAAAAGCAACCGTCACACAAAAATAGAGTTTCACAACCTTTTGAGACAGTTATATTTTCTATCCTTTAATATTAATTAGGACGGCAAAATCCGTCCCTTAAGCTTTTGCCACGCCATCCTAATAGCACTGTTTAATTCCGTCCCAAATGTCGTCCCAAATAATATTTAGGACGGTAAAAGCTCTTTTTAGAACGATTTTTGGTTGTCCCAAAAGGCCACTTTTTTGTAGTGGCATGATCTTTTTTAAATTCTTATGTGCATAGTTTGCTATTGTTGCTATTAATTTATTAATTCCCTAACATGAGTAGTGTACATAGAATTCTATGGTTACTGATTAGCTTGTGTTGTGGAGAAAACAATGGCTACCTATTCATGCATCACTTCTATGTTATATATATATATATATATATATATATATATATATATATATATATATATATATATATATATATATATATATATATATATATATATTACAACTTGATACCCTCAATTTTTATAAGTACTAACTTGAAACCCTGAAAAAAATTTGGACCAAATTGTCCCTTCCCCTCTCCCCTCAACCCTCCACCCCCTCTCTCTTCGGCTATGGGTGGCAGCGAACGGTGGGCACGAGCAGGCGATGAGCGCGAGTACGCGGTGAATGAGTGCACTTAGCAGCATGCGAGCGGGTACGGGGCAGAGCGCGGGGCAGTGCGCGGGGGCACGCTGGGCAGGGCACGGCGACGCTCGGGGCCGGGGGCGGGTGGGGGTGGGGGGGGGGGTAGTTTCCGGAGGGAAGGGGGGTATGGCCGCCGGGGGAGGGAGAGTGTGGGTCAAGTAGCAGCCGGGAAGGGGGGTAGTTTAGGAATAAAAATAAATTTAGGTATCAAGTTAGAAATATATGTTGAGATAGGGTATTAAGTTAGTACCTATGAAAGTTAAGGATATTAAGTTGAAAAACAGTGATAGTGAGGGTATTAAGTTACAATTTAGCCTACATATATTGTATCTTCTCCTCACCAATGAATATGATACTGTCCGAAGTTTTTGATGAAGAAGAAGAATAACCGGAACATGAAGGCTTGATGATACCAGAATTGAACATGATGGCGTCTTCCTCGTCGCGTGGTTGACAGAGTCTGATCCTTAATTTCTGGTGGATGTTCGCGGCCAGCTTCAGTCGACTGGTGTCGACGACCCGGGCGTAGGGGCTACGTCCAACTAGCTCTGCGGGGTGTTGGCTCGTGCGAGGTCGCACGAGTGCACGAGAAATAAGCGGAAGATGGAACTGATTGAGAGTGGGAATATAGAAGCAGGTGTGGGAAAGAGAGTTTCGGGTGTATTTATATATATGAGATAGGGAGATAAAGCCAAAAGCGAGAGACGAGGTTGTGGGTTGATCCGAAAAAACTGGATCGAAAATGAGTAGGTTATGTTCTCACGCACGAGTGGGTAGGGCTGAAAATCGAACGAACGAGCTCGAACAAAGAGTGTTCAAGCTTGGTTTGACTTAACTATCGAACGAGTTTGATTCGAGCCGAGCTTGGACCGAGCCGAACACGAGCCGAATGCGAACGGTTTGAATTATTTTACAGCCCTAGTAGTGAGTATTTATAGGACATGTTGTATAGACTATCACACTGTTTCTTTCAAGTTTTAAAGACTTTTTTATTGAATTACTTATGCTCTTTACATCATAAATTTACCATCATATAAAGAACAGAAAAATGAATAAAATGTCTAAGACAAAATATATTTCTATCTATTAAAAAAAGATATAACATATAGAAAATGTCCTAATATGAGAAACCGAACCGAGCTCGAGCCTGTTTGTGAACAAGATCGAGTTGAACAACCTATGGTCGAACTCGGTATCGATTAGTCCACGAACGAGTTTAAACCGAGCTTGGACTGAGCCGAACACGAGCCGAATACGAACAGTTTGAATCATTTTACAGCCCTACGAGTGGGATCGAGAAAGTAAAAAAGAGGAACACTAGCTTCTTAGAATCTGTTTTAGCGGGTTGCGGGTTTGGAAAGAAATCTCTAAGTAGGCTAAAATAAGGCTTATCACTTACTTCTATATTATAACCCAAAGTTTAGATAGAATTAATACCTATATAAATACATTCTAAATATTTTATTTAAAATAAAATAATTAAACAAAAGGTGGGGATTTACACATGACGGGAATGTTGGATTGGTACCTAAAGTCGGTTAACTGGAGTAACATGGAATGTTGCATAGAATTGTACCCTTGGCTTGAGTAATTGATAGTGAGTGACCCTCGGATTGTATCCTTTAGAGATGAATTGGCTTGGTGGGAAACGTTGTTGGATTCAGGAAGGAATATAAATTGCATATTTATTATTGTGAACTCTTAGTTTGGCTGGTTTCAAGTTAGACCCTTGGTTCGAATATTAGAAATATTCTGCTTGGATAAATAACTTATCCGAGTTGTCCCCGATGTTAAGTGTTTGTGGCTTGAAGGATAAAGACTGTCGCAAAACGAACGAAGTAATAAGTCAATTGAGAGGATGCTAAGGCGTTGGGGAAGAGAGTTGTTGGGTGGTCCCTCCTTAATTGGAGAGAGGATTTGGAGTTCCCAAGGTTCATTCACCTTGGAGAAAGTCTAAAGACTTGTGGAGTTCCCAAGGTTCATTCATCTTGCATGAACGAATCTTGGAGGAGAAGGTTCATTCCCTTATGGCTATATAAGGAGATGGTTTGGGAGATGTTTGGGGTTAATCCTCCCTTGTGATCTTGGTGCTAGAAGTGATGGTGCTTTTAGTGCTCCTCGCTTGCGGTGTTCTTCCGGACGGTGCTTCTACCTCGGGTGCTTCTTCACCAAAGTGTCTTCCATACTTGTGTATGAGAGAGATCCTCTTGAGTGTACCCAAGAGAGAGTTTGTAGCTCTGTAATCCCACTATTCTTAGTGGAAGAAGAAAGAAAAGAACTATTGTTGTCCGAGGACGCAGGCACATAGCCGAACCTCGTTAATTCTCTTGTCTTTTGTATGTTTGTTTTTCTTTTCTTTTCTCTAGCCTCCATGTTAAGCGGATAAGCTAAACTTCAACTCATTGTTGCTCCCACGTTAAGTGGGCAAGCTATCTCATTGTAGCTCCTACGTTAAGTGGGTAAGCTATCTCCATCCCAATTAGCGGTATCAGTGCATACCCAACAATTGGTATCAGAGCCACACAAGCTTATTGATCGTGATGGCGGAATCATTATCTTCTACCTCCTCAACCATGATCAAGCTCACGTCTTCAAACTATTCCATATGGAGGCCGCGGATGGAAGATATCCTTTATTGTAAGGATTTGTACGAAGTGTTACTCTGTAATGGACAGAAGCCGGAAGACAAATCTGAAAAAGATTGGACCATTCTAAATCGAAAAGCTATTGGAGAGATCCGTCCTTGGATCGACCAAAGCGTTTTTCAACATATTTCCAAAGAAACCGATGCTCATCAAATGTTGATCACTACTAAAATAACCCAGATTAGCGACGTCAGGAGACGTCGCTAAATACAGGAAATACGTCGCTAACAATGATTTGCGACGTATTTAGCGACGAAAAACCTACATCGCTTATAGGCAAGTCGCAGATGGCAATTTAGTCGCCAAATGTCGCTATTTGCGACGCGTAGTTAATTGTCGCTAGACGTCGCCAAATGAGCGACAGAGAGCGACGTATCAGTACGTCGCCAACATTGCGACGTAAAGCGACAACTAGCGACGCTTCAAAAGTTTATAAATGATGACGAGGCATGGCATCCACGTGGCCACGTGGGCAACGTAGCGACGTATATTAGCGACGTCGAACGACGTAACGTCGCTAGTTAGCGACGTATAGCGACGTCTGTGTGACGTCGCAGTACGTCGCTATACGTCGCTAATATAAAAAAAAAATTTAAAAAAATATAATTGATATTTTTGTTATGCTGTGTGTCTGTGTTTATAGTGTGTGTGAAGTGCAGTGTTCGAACCATCGACAGTTTCGCTTACTGTTGTATGTTTTATCTTTGATAGAAAGAGCAACAGTTCAGGGTGCACTTCTCAGAGCTTCCTCTTCACGTCCTTCACCTTCTCGGGAACCTTTACGACGTCCGAGAAAGTGAAGGACGTGAAAATGAAGCTCTCAGAAGTGCACCCTGAACTGTTGCTATTTCTATCCAAGATAAAACATACAACAGTAATCGAAACTGTCGATGGTTCCGAACACTGTATTTCACATTCACTGTAAACACAGACACACATCATAACAAAAATACACAATATATTTTTTTAAAATTTCGGCAGCATCTCCTTTGTATATCAGATCATCGCTTATAACCCAGCGTAGGTATATTTGTCATCCCGTCGCAGATATCACAAAGTAAATATCACAATAAAAATAGGAGCAGTGCAAAGTAAATATCACAGACATACATCCTCACAAACATCCAATAGAGTCAAATAAAAATGAAAGATGATAAAAAGTCTCCCACCAAGTGTATAAACAACAGTGTATGAATAAACAATTTGCCCATAGGGCCAATACATACAAGTCATAAAAAAACTAATAAAATCACTGCGGACCCCTGCCGCACAACTGGGATAGAATGTAGTCATACTGCTCCTGGGTGAGCTGTACCGTAGGGGCAGTAGGAGGCAGTACAAGTGTCTGGAGTCGGCGCCGGAGGCAGTGCAGTATCTGGAGTCGGCGCCGTCGATGGACCCGGAGGACGTACCTGCTCCAGCTCTCGCAGTCGCTCACCATGCGCAGCAAGGGTACTCACCACCTTCTCAGTATACTGAGCGAGTGAGAGAGAAAGGCTCCTCTGCGATCCGTCCAGCTCGACCTGTCTACGCTCCGTGCGCTGCGTAGACTCGGTGAGCGTCTGCAAGTTGGCTGCTGCAGCCTGATGCAGACTCATCAGCTCCTGTATACTGCGCTCGACCGCATCAAATCGTCCGGTGACGATCGGAGGGTCGGATCGTCGCTCGACCGCATCAGAAATCTGCTGCTGCAACTCGCGACGCAGCTCCTCGATCTGACGACGAACATCCTCAGCTCGTGACGACGCCTGCGTAGCCGGAGACTGCGCACTGACAGAGGGGGCCCGGGATGACTCCGAAGCCAAATACGCGCCGTAGGATCCCGTACCGTAGTACGTACCCTTCTGAAGACCGCCAACGGCGGTCATCCAGAGCTCGTCCGGCGATGGCTCTGCAGGCGGCTGGGAGGAAGTACCAGCCCCTCCCTCTGCTTGCGCACTAGCAGCAGCAGCAGCATCAGCCGCCTCCTTCTGTAGCCGAACAAACTCGGCCTAGAACATGTTTGCTAACGTGTAAGTGTTTACTAAAGTCTATATTGATATCTATTTTCCTGTTTTCTAAATTATAGTCAGTTAATATTAGTTGAATAGAACGTACATATGCCTGCGTCGCCCTCTCGTCAATGAAGTCCCCAGCCCTCCGATGGGTGACCAGGAAGGCGGTCACCATGTTCGGGTCCTCACCCTTCTTTACCTGTTAAAATATATTATCTATTATTAGTATTAAATATTATATCGAACTATATATAAATTAATGTCCGTCATAGGAAACGTACCAGACGACGAAAATGCTCCTTCATCGGAATGGAGCCGCCACACCACTTACCGGCGCTCGACCGTGCCACCTTGGCCTTCTCAGACCGCTCCTGGTACTGGCGCTCGCTGAATCTAGCCTTCATCGCAGTCCACTGCTCTGGCGTAATCCAACCCTGGATCGCAGTCCACTGCTCTGGCAGACTGTACACGTACAACAATCATGGAAAAGAAACATGAAAAAGGAAAAGAAAAATAAAAATATCACAAGACAAACCAGCAGCGATATGGACTGCAGTCCACTCGCACTCTCTCTCTCTCTCTCCCTCATCGGTAGTGAATGTGCGTGCAAGCGCCTAAGTGTTCGACCAAAATATACACTTCACCCCTGCCCCCCTTCCCCTACCCCTGCACCCACCCCAACCCTCCCCTGCCCCCCCTCCCCCCTCCCCTGCCCCCCTCCCCTGCCCCCCCTCCCTATACCCCTGCACCCACCCCAACCCTCCCCTGCCTTCCCTCCCCTGCCCCCCTCCCCCTGCACCCACCCCAACCATGCCCCCCTCCCTCTACCCCTGCACTCCCCGGGTACCCCTACCCCTCCCTCCACCCCTCGACAGTAAGACCCCCCCACCCCCTGCACCCAACCCCACCCCTCTCTCTCCCCTCGACAGAAAGACCACCCCAGCAGCTAGGGTTAGAGTTCTCGTGGCCGTGTCTGTGTCTAGATAGCTAGGGCTAGGGTTAGGGTTTACCTGAGGAGGGTGGCTTCGTCGGAGGATGGAGGCGGCGAGGAGGGTGGCTTCGTCGGAGGAGGAAGCGGCGAGGAAGGCTCCTTCGTCGGAGGAGGGAGGCTGGTCGCCGGAGGGAGGGGTCAACGGGCGAGCGGGGTCTCCGGGGGGAGAAGGGGGAGGGCCTCGCCGGAGGGAGTGGTCGCCGGAGGGGGAGGGTTCGCCAGGGGGAGAGGGAAGAGCGGGAATAAATTTTTGGGTGAAAATTTTGGGATTTCGATCGGACCAGGAACCCTATATGAAATAAAACAGCGACGCCTACATGATACGTCGCTAAACGTCGCAAGCCAGCGACGTAAATTATACTACGTCGCTGAACGTCGCTACTCAGCGACGTACAGCGACGTGTAGCACAAGACGTCGCTATATGCAATTATCAGCGACGCGTATTTCCGCCGTCGCTAATATACGTCGCTATTTAAGCATATTTTAGTAGTGGATGAAGTTAGCATCGATGTACGAGCGAGAGACTCCTCAAAACAAAGCGTCACTCATTCGACGTTTGGTGAACCTGAAATACAAATACGGACGAAGTGTTTCTGAACACTTGAGTGATTTCCAAGAGTTGGTAAATCAACTCTCAACCATGAAGCTGGTGTTGGAAGATGAGCTATTGGCACTTTTGCTACTCAGCTCGTTGCCGGACAGTTGGAACACACTTGTGGTTTCCTTAAGCAACTCCGCTCCTCAAGGCGTCCATCACTTTAACCTTAGTGAAGGATAGTTTATTGAATGAAGAAGCGAGGCGGAAAGAACAAGGCATAACAACCGAGTCAGATGCTCTTGTTTCTGAGAATCGTGGAAGAACTCATCAAAGAAAATTCCACAACCGTGACCGCTCCAAAAGCAGGCCAAAAGATCATTCCAGAGGCACTTTCAAACCAAGAAAGGAGATAGAATGCTTTCATTGTGGCCTTAAGGGTCATATGAAAAGAGAATGCAGAAAACTCAAAAAGAAAAAGAGAAATGAATCAAATGAGAAGAATGAAGTCAAAGACACAACTGCCACTGCTTCAAAAGGCGATGAGATAATTATCATTTGTGATGATGGTCTGGTTAATCTAACCTCTCAAGATTCATGCTGGATTATAGACTCTGGTGCATCATTCCATGTTACTTCCAGAAAGGAATTCTTTACAACCTACACAAGCGAAGACTTCGGAAATGTGAGGATGGGAAATAAAAAAGTTTCCAAGATTGTGGGAAAATGAGAAATAGCTCTTGAGACCAACACTGGCTGTCCCTTGATTCTCAAGAATGTGAGACTTATTCCAGACATGCGTCTCAACTTGATATCCAATGGCATGATGGATGATGAAGGCTACACCAATGTGTTTGGTGGAGGCAAATAGAAACTCAGCAAAGACTCCCTAGTGCTTGCTAGAGGGAAGAAGGAGAACACACTCTATATGGCATATGCTAAGATAAAAAATCAGCATGTTAATGCAGCAATCGACCAATCAGGATCAACGATTGGGTTATGGCATAAGCGACTGGGTCATATAAGTGAGAAGGGATTGTAAATTCTAGCCAAAAGAGAGGAATTGACCGGGCTGAAATCGAAAGGTACACCTCTTGAACCTTGCACTGATTGTTTGGCTGGAAAACAACATAGAGTTTCATTTCATTATAAGGCTGCAACTAGAAAACCCAATGTACTGGATGTTGTTTACTCTGATGTTTGTGGGCCTATGACTACTAACACTCTTGGTGGTGCAAGATACTTTGTCACCTTCATTGATGATCATTCCAGGAAGGTATGGGCATATGCAATCAAATCTAAAGATCAAGTCTTTGATGTGTTCAAGCAGTTTCACGCCAGCGTTGAACGTGAGACTAGTATGACTCTGAAGTACATCCGTACTGACAATGGTGGAGAGTACATAGGAGACTTCAGAATCTATTGCAAGAATAATAGGATCAGACATGAAAGATCGGTTCCAAAGACCCCTCAGCACAACGGATTGGCGGAGAGGATGAACAGAACGATCGTTGAGCGGATCAGAACCATGTTATCTCACTCCAAGCTGCCAAAGGGTTTCTGGGGTGAAGCATTAATGACAGCAGTTCACTTAATCAACTTGTCTCCATCAGCTCCACTCAATGGTGATGTACCGAACAAGTTCTGGACAGGAAAAAATATGTCCTACCAATACTTGAAGGTGTTTGGGTGTAGAGCATTTGTGCACATTCCCAAAGACGAGAGGTCCGAGCTTGATGTCAAATCAAAAGAATACATTTTTCTTGGTTATGGAGATGAAGAGTTCGGCTACAGACTCTGGGATCCTGTCAATAAGAAGATTGTCAGAAGCAGAGATGTGGTCTTCTTTGAAGATCAAACTATTGAAGATTTTTAGAAGGGAGAAAAGGTTGATAGCTCCAGGGAATTTCCTGTCAAGCTAGATCCAGTTTCTCAGCCCCGGGAACAAAGGGGAGATCCGGTCGAGAACAATGAAGCTGAAATCCATGATCATGTCGAGGACAATCATGATGATGACATTGTACATAAAAATGTTCAAGAAGAGCAAGCTCCTAAAGGACCTCAATTGAGAAGATCAAACAGACAACCGAAGCCTAACAGCCTCTACAGTCCACAACAGTATATATTACAAACAGATGCAGGAGAACCTGAAAACTATTAAGAAGCCGTGACACACGAGAAAACGGGGGAGTGGTTGGAAGCCATGCAAGATGAGATGAAGTCCTTGCATGAGAATCACACTTATGATTTGGTAAAATTACCAAAAGAAAGAAGGGCACTCAAGAACAAATGGGTGTATAAGCTGAAGACAGAAGAAAACAAATCACAACCAAGATACAAGGCGAGGCTAGTTGTGAAAGGTTTTAGTCAGAAGCAAGGAATTAACTATGAAGAGATTTTCTCACCAGTGGTGAAGATGACATCTATTAGAGTAGTGCTCAGCTTGGCTACAAGTCTAAATCTAGAAGTAGAACAACTAGATGTGAAGACTGCATTCCTTCACGGAGAGATTGAAGAAAAAATCTACATGGAGCAGCCAGAGGGTTTCAAAGTCAAAGAAAAAGAAGATATAGTCTATCGACTAAAGAAGAGCCTGTATGGACTGAAACAGGCACCATGCCAATGGTATAAGAAGTTTGATCTCTTCATGACCAAGCAAGGATACCTGAGGGCTACTTCTGATCATTGTGTATTTGTCAAAAGGTACTCTGATGGTGAACTGATTATACTCCTTCTATATGTTGATGATATATTGATCGTAGGTCGTGACAATGACAAGATCAGCAAGTTAAAGAAAGAGCTCAGCAAGTCCTTTGCAATGAAGGACTTAGGTCCAGCAAAGCAAATTCTCGGTGTGCATATCTCCCGTGATCGAAGGAATGGGAAGCTGTAGTTATCACAAGAGCGCTATATCGAGAAGGTGTTGAAGAAGTTCAACATGGACAAGGCAAAGCCTGTAGCAACTCCACTTGCTAATCAATTTTTGCTCAACTCAAGACAGTGTCCTACAAGCAACAAAGAAAAATAAGAGATGGCATCGGTGCCATATGCCTCAACAGTTGGCAGTCCTATGCATATAATGGTGTGCACCAGACCTGACATAGCACATGCAGTTGGTGTCGTCAGCAAATTCTTATCCAATCCGGGAAAAGAGCATTAGAAAGCGGTGAAGTTGATTTTGAGATACCTCAGAGGTACTTCCAAAATGAGATTGTGCTTTGGAAATGACAAGCCTGTGTTGATTGGGTACACAGATGCAGATATGGCTGGAGATTTTGACTCCAGAAAATCTACTTCAGGATATTTAGTTACTCTTTCAGGGGGAGCTGTGTCTTGGCAGTCAAAGTTACAGAAGTGTGTTGCTCTGTCGACTACAGAAGCAGAATATATCGCAGCGACAGAAGCATGCAAGAAACTACTGTGGATGAAAAGATTCCTACAGGAGTTGGGTCAAGAACAACGAGAATATGTTCTTTATTGTGATATCCAGAGTGCTATCCATTTGAGCAAGAATTCGAGTTTTCACTCAAGGACAAAGCATATTGATGTGAGATATCATTGGATTCGTAACGTGGTGGAATCCAAGCGACTTCAACTTGAGAAGATCGATACCAATGACAACGGCTCAGACATGATGACTAAATCTTTACCTAAAGACAAGCACATCTTTTGCAGAAGTGCAGCTGGTATGATGGAGCCTTCCACTTAAGTCGGGAAGGGGGAAATTGTTGGGTGGTCCCTCCTTAATTGGAGAGAGGATTTGGAGTTTCCAAGGTTCATTCACCTTGGAGAAGGTCTAAAGACTTGTGGAGTTCCCAAGGTTCATTCATCTTGCATGAACGAATCTTGGAGGAGAAGGTTCATTCCCTTATGGCTATATAAGGAGATGGTTTGGGAGATGTTTGGGGTTAATCCTCCCTTGTGATCTTGGTGCTAGAAGTGGTGGTGCTTTTGGTGCTCCTTGCTTGCGGTGTTCTTCCGAGCGGTGCTTCTACCTCGGGTGCTTCTTCACCAAAGTGTCTTCCATACTTGTGTATGAGAGAGATCCTCTTGAGTGTATCCAAGAGAGAGTTTGTAACTCTGTAATCCTACTATTCTTAGTGGAAGAAGAAAGAAAAGAACTAATGTTGTCCGAGGACGTAGGCACATAGCCGAACCTCGTTAATTCTCTTATCTTTTGTATGTTTGTTTTTCTTTTCTTTTCTCTAGCCTCCGTGTTAAGCGGATAAGCTAAAGTTCAATTCATTGTAGCTCCCACGTTAAGTGGGCAAGCTATCTCATTGTAGCTCCCACGTTAAGTAGGTAAGCTATCTCCATCCCAATTAGCGGTATCAGTGCATACCCAACAAGAGTTACACTTATGGCTTATCGAATCGCACCAACACAAAAGTTTGCGGAAATACATATATTTTGGAGACGCCTAAAGTATGTATATAGATCCAAATAAAGTGATAGGCTGCGACAAAGATAACACTGTTGGAAGAGCTTATCGAACAGCCGCCACGCGTGCGCGCCCCTCCGTGCGCACTGGCAGCCGCACGTGAGAATCCCGTCGCCGTGCCACCTTCTCCCTGCCTCAAATCTGAGGCGTCGGAACTGTCCCTGTGAGCTCGCAGTCTGCCGACCGTGCCTGGTCTCCCTGCATCCATCCCATGCCGCAAGATCGGTGTCGCCGGAGCAATGAAACCCCCGTGCCACCTCCGGCATCGCCCTCTGTGTGCAGACGCCACAGAGACTCCTCCTTGCGGCACGGCGAGCCATGCTCCGCCGTAAGCATCTCTCCCATCCGAAACTGCCAGTCGAACCCCCTTCCTCCTCCAACGTCGAAGCCGCCCCCTGTAAGCCCCTTAGCTCCTTACCTTCTCTCCCTCTCGCAAGTTTTCTTCACCCATTTTTGGGAAGAAAAACACAGCACCTTGCTGTGTTGACTTTGCTTGGTTTTTGCGTTTTGTTGTTATACTTTTTGTTTCTTTTATTTTTATTTTATTACTTTTGTGTAAACAATATATATGTTTCTTTTACAACTGTTAGCCTTAGGTCATTATTATTATTAAGTAACAGTAGAAAGGAATATTTGATTATTTGTAACCTACATTGGGGGCAGGAATAATAAGTGTGGATTTTGATTATATTAAACCAGTATATACTTAAACCTATATGTATAGATATATAGGTAAAATATTTTGTATTATTTTTGGTATTATTATTATTATTATTATTATTATTATTGTTGTTGTTGTTGTTGTTGTTGTTGTTGTTGTTGTTGTATTAAAATTAATATTTGACAAAAATATATTTTATAATAAAGTTATATTGTGCTTGGGCCCTAACTGTATTATTATATTATGATGTGGAATTTTAAATAAAATCTTTATACCATTGTATAATTTTATATCTAATCTTAATTATAGTTTTGACCTAAAAAGTGTATTTCGATAAAACTAAGTTTACAAATGATTTCCTAGATTTCATGATATTTTTGACTAATAAAGATATAGCTATCTACCTCAAAATTTTATTTTTACAAACTTAGAGTTTAGCCCACAAGGGTTTTTGATTCTTCCAAGTATTTTTCTAAAATTATTTTTGACTAGTAAAATCCTATTTTTCAAGTAATACAAATAATTTCTAACAAATAGAGTATGAGTATCTACTCTTCACAAATTTCTTTTTGTGTCATCACTAATCGTGACTGATCGGTCGTTTCTACTTCCTGTGAATTTGGACCCTTACACATCGACCCCGACAATTGGACAAAACAGGACTTGTTCGATCATCGCACCACACCAGGCGACACACCAGGCAAGATATCTTGCCTTATTTACTGTTTATATTTAGTCTGTATTTTTATTTTAGATATTGCATATTAATTGCCTATTGTTTCCAGTTTATCCAGTTGCACATTGGATTACTATTTACTTACTTGCTTTCCATTATACTCAATGCAAGTGCTAGCCTTATTTTCTCCCTTGTCTTTAATTTGTGCATATGGGCCTAGAAGTTAAGGAACTACCATTTGTTAGTGTATTATCATAAACTTGTCACGATGGTGCCACGAGATATGTATGAGATGAGTAGCATGTAGAGGTACTTGCGTGTTGGCTGATCTTCCGTACGCTTGCGTTAGGTCTAACTGCTAATAGAGGCATGTTAGGAGACTTGGCAGTTAGTAGAGGTACATAGTCGTGGATACGACTTAGATAAGTGCATTGGATGGAGAGAACATATCCTTATCGTATGGGCCACTATTACACTACCCTTTGAACCGGAAGCTCCACTGGAGATACGGTTGTGCTTACCCCTTTATCATGTACTTACTGGCCTCTGATGTTCGTGGAATATCATGCTTTGAGGTCTGTCATGACCAGTACCCGCTTTTTGGATACGAGACGTGTCCAAGCCAGCCTACGCCACAGAGTCGACGGTAGAACGCTGTCAAGCCCGCAATAAATAAATGCTCAAAATAAACTTTATTGCTCATTTATATTTTTAAATTGATTACAACAATTACAACATTTATATTTAAAGAAGTACAAGGTTCTTACAATTAACGAAAATGATACCACATCTATCTAATTTTTAGGTTTCTGCCTGCTAGTACATCCGTATCTCCCAATGCTAAGTGAAGCCACAGCTAACCTGAAAAATGTTGGTTTCCAGTCAGGAAACAAGCACATATATGACAGCTATCCGAAATATAACAGAATCACAGAACATAAAAATAGCATATGAGAAGTGAAAACTAGGAAATAACAAGCATCATGGTATCATGGGAAAGAAGAGGCAATTCTAGCAAGTAAACATGTAAAGCATGGCATGTGGTGAGGAACATGATGAAACAACTGGAACAAGAACTATCTACGTGTGTTGAAATATCCATTTCGACGTGTGAACGGGTAAGGGATAAATCCGGCACCCTACACGTGTTGTGTGCACTGCTATTAGTCAAGAATAGACATTTTAGGGATGGAATGGGTAGTTCACACGTCTACTAAGATATTTCTCCGTCCAGCTAGTATTCATGGAATCAGTCGCAAGCATGGTAATCATGTAATGACAGTCAAGAAGTATAATTAATCTATGATACTAATTTTTCGTGTGATGAGCGTGCCAACAAGCAGCAAGACATATGTATAACATGTAAAGAAAACTACTAGAAACGGAAGCAATCAGTATATGCACTTGCCTGAGGTCCTGAACTGCAGATATGGATCGAGCATTGAGTTAAGTCCAAAGAACCTATTTTATAAAATTACCATGTTAATAGATGATCTCAACAAAGAGTAGCACACATATTGGTCCCTGGGCTTCTAGGTCAATTCTACTCTATTTGTTTCACGAAAAGATAATTATTTATCTGTAAAATGCATATAACTTATTTAGAACATATTTATAACATATTTAGAATTAAAATATATTTGAAAAAACTATCAAGAAAGAGAAATTATATTGCACTTAAGAAAACAATCTTATATTTATTTCTAATAGAAATATAATTAGAAACATATAACTTTATTTAAGAAAAGTCTTCTATAAAATATAATTGGAATTCCTTAATAACTTAGAAGGTATTAACTAACTAAAAGCCTAAAGGGTAAAGTGAGCCCACGTATAACTATATGTGATTTCTCTTTATAAGTCCTTTCAGAAAATATTTATATAAAGATTATTAAGCCCAATATATATAGCTCACTAGGACTATAAGGCCCAATCTCTGAGACCCAATTTTAATCTAAAGTCCCATATTAGAGAGTTTCGTATAGATTTACAACCTTTATTTTAAAGGTATCTCTTTTTATATATAAAAAAATTTATTAGCATTTAAAACCAAGATTAGTTTATATTGATTTAAAAGCCCATGATGATTAGACCCAATCAACTATTGACAAACCCCAAATATTTACATATACTTCCTTACCAAAATAAACCCAATAACAATAATATTAATAACACTGAAAATAACAGTAATAATATTACACCTTTGTACATGTATACATAATATTACATACTATACGTATATGTACATTAATTATATATATATAGGGAGCGGATCGGGAGCCCCGTCCGCGGAGCCCCGCCGAAGCCCCGCCCCCCCTTAGCCGTTGAATCGCGCGGGCGGGCGCGGGCCCCACGCGGGCCCCACGCGATCCGACGGTGCAGGGGGGACGGGGCTTCGGCGGGGCTCCGCGGGCGGAACCTTTGATCCGCTTCCATATATATATATATATATATATATATATATATATATATATATATATATATATATATATACACTCATTGAATATTTTATTTAATATGCACTACAATTCCTAGGACTCTCTCTCTCTCTCACGGGTTTGATGAGAGTAAAAGAGAGTCATAAATTGTGATAAAAACTCAATGTTTTTAAAGAACAGAGAGAAAGAGATCATAGAATGGGAGGGGGAAAGAAAGGTACCACTGGCTTGGAGGAGAGTGCGCTCGTGGCCGCGCTGCTTCGTGCCGGAGCTCGATCGACTTGATCCGGTGGCGAGGTGGTGCACGGCTCGTTGTTGACAGCCGCTTGCGGGTGTCGTCGTTGTCGCCGTTGTCGCCGCGGCGGTCGGCGATGACTCTCGGCTCAGATCTGCGCTAGAAGGGGCGGCTACAACCGACTATGCTGGCGAGCGCGACGCTCGAATGAGGATGGGGACTCCGGCGAGGGCTCAGGTATGGCGGTGAGTGGCTCGATGGACGGCTCGACCTCACGGCGTGCGGCAAAGGGGCTCGGCTGCGGGCGGGTCTGGCGAGTGGGTGCTCGCCGGACACGTCCTCTGATCTCGGTGCTGCGAGGGTCGACATCGGTGGGTGGTGACCGAGGTGTGACGTAGCGGTCAGCGGCGGTGGTTCCAGTTGTCAGGGCGTGGCATGGAGAGGATCGCCGCAGAGGTACGTGGTGGTGGTGGTACATGCTGCTGGTTGGAGAAAGGGTTGAGTTGCCATGTCCGGAATTGTCGGACACGATTTTGATTTTATAATACGTAAATTTTGTGGAATAAGATGGGAAAGACACGGACACTTTGGCACAATGGTAATGGTGATGATGTTTTGATGTCTTGTTTGGACGGGACTATTCACGGTTTGATGGTAGGCATAAATGTTCGACGTTAAGCAGGGTCGACTGGTGGTGAGTTGTTGTCCGCGGGGATGTCCGGGAGATGGTCTGGGTGATGGACACAGGGAGAGGTGATGGTTGAGAATGGTCGGCGTGAGTTGTGTGTTGTTCTGGGATGTTTTTAGCGAAGGGTGGCTGATGGAATTGGTGTTGGCGGAGGGTTGATGAAGGGATTGGCTGGGAAAAGAATTCATAAAGCACCAGTGCCGTACTTTAGATTTTGAGGTCCGAGGCGAACTCTTAAAGTGGTGCCCTCAAAGCTTAATGTTCATATTATATGTCCGAGCTCTCTAGCCTAGTGGTATTAGAGCAGACACCCGGAGGGGTCGGAAAGGTTAAAGCCCACAAATTGTGTGTGTGCGTGAGATTTCAAAAGAAAAAGAGTTCATATTATATTATTATTTTTAGCTATATTGATACAATAGTATTTTCAACCCAAAATTCAAAAAATAAACACAATAAACAAAATTTACTATCCGGTAGAATATATGCTATAATGAGATATTAATAAAACTGAAGATGTCCCAAGCGACAAAAAATATAAAGGTAATCAATAAATTGCAACTAAATGGCAAAAATATTTTTCTTCTTCAATAAATTGGTCTACCACATATAAAGATAATCAACAACAATTTATATGAAAATATATTTTAATAAATTATAAAACTCACATAATAAAAAGTGACTGATTCTAGTAGGTCTTTTAGTCCAGAAGTCAACCACAGGTATTCTCTTTTTTTAAAAACCTATAAAAATATACAATTAGAACATACCAGTGGAGGAAAAATATATTATTAAATTACAAAATAAAAATAAAAAATAGAACACACTTAATCATCAACATTACAAAAATATATATTAATAAATTATAAAACTCACCTACAAAAGTATAAATTAATAAATAGTTGGTTGCTTTGATAATTTGTGATATTATTGCTTAGTTATTTTTATGATAATATTAGTAACTAATTAACTATTAGGTAAGAAGCACTCAAGCATTAATCATGGAGGAAACTTTTATGATCTATAGATGTGTAGTATAACAAACTTATCAAGAACTATCAAAAAAAATATTTAAAAAAAATTCAAAATCTGACCTGTGTCCACAACGTGGAGGAGGAAAGAAAGTATTTTTTTCCTAGTTGATTTGTAGTGTAAAAACTGATCAAGAACTATAAAAAAAATATTATTTTTTTTTCAAAAATTCATCTGCATCCACAACGAGGAGGAGGAAAGAAAGTATTATCGGCCGACAAGAAAGCAATTACAAACGTAACAAATCCTAATAAATTATTCCAATTAAAAGGCCTTGGAATTACTAATTTGCTCTCTGCACATACAGAACTCAGTTGGGCCCAATTGCAATGGGCTATGTTTTATATATATATATATATATATATATATTTATATATATATATATATATATATATATATATATATATATATATATATATATATATATATATATATATATATTTTTTTGAAGAAAGGGTAATTCTTATATATTAAAAATAATTACAAAGTACACAACCATATTACATATCAAGCCACATGCTCTCATGGGTTGAATCCCAAGCAACTAATATCACTGATTATATTGTTTATAATACCCGTAGAAGTTGTTCTACTTCCTTCAAATATTCTCCTGTTCCGCTCTCGCCACACGTGCCATACTGCGGATAGTAACTTCATTCTCCCAGTCTCAAACGCATCTATGCCGTTAGTTTTTAGAGCTCTCACTTCCTCGAATATTTCAAGTAGTCCTACTCCGCCGCTGTGACTCCCACCCGAATGGGACCTGACTTGGTGCCAGATGAGTTCTGTTACTTTGCATCGGAAGAACAGATGGTCTCTCGTCTCAATTTCCTCATCACATAGAACACAATTGGTACTGGATAGCTGGATACCAAATCGGACCAACCGTTCCTTTGTGAGGAGCCTATCCCGCGCAGCTTTATATGCGCAGAGTTGCATCTTGATGGCCGCGCCTCTCGCCCACACAATGTCCGCCCAAGCTGCCTTCGGCATGTGTGGCTGCTCCAACTCAAATAGCCTGCTAGCGCTAAACCCGCCATCCGGAGTATCCTTCCAAGCCCAGTGATCAGCATCCGCTCCGCGTGCAATTGTGACTTTGCTAATTTCCTCCCTGTACCAGCTAGCCACCAACCTGTTTTCCGCCCTCCAAGTGCCTTCCTGTATGATGACGCTCACCTTTTCGTTGTTGCCCATAATTTCAAATGTAGGCCAGCCTAGTTTGTCAACCAAACTCTCATGAAGTAGCCATGGATCAAGCCAAAGACTTGTATTTTGCCCATCGTGCATGATTCGCACTAGATATTTCTTCAATTTTCCCCGGAGACGTAAAATATTTTTGAACGTCACTGAGAAGTTATTGTCAATCCCCTGAACCCAGAAGTTATTGGTTCGAAGATATCGGTTCCTGGTCCATTGTGCCCATAGTGTTTTTCCTACAATGCACTTCCATGCCAATTTGAGCATGGCAACTTCCCGCAGGACACTAAGTGAGTGCAGACCGACTCCTTCCTCTTCCTTCGGCAGACAGAGTTCTTCCCATGCAATGGCATGTAACCTGCCTCTCCAAATAAAATTGGCGCAAAGTTTTCCAATCCTTTTTAATGTCTTATTTGGGATATACAGGGCCTGCATCCAATAAGACGTGATGGCTGTAATCACCGCCCGAACCAGTACGATCCTGCCTCCAAACGAAAGTGTTTGAGCCTGCCATCCTTCCAGCCGGGTACTGACGTACTGCACGAGACCATTACAGTCCACATCCTTTACATATGTAACAGATAAGGGTAGCCCAAGATACTTCACTGGAAGTTCTCCCAGTCCAATGTGCAGCTTTTTCGTCCACCTCTCCTTGTGCCTGCAATCCTTGTTGACATATAATTTGCTCTTTTCCCTGTTGAGGTGTAACCCCGACACTTGCTTGAAGTCTGCCATGATAGATAATAGTGCGTTGATACCACTATCTGAAGGTTCTATAAAAACCAATAGATCATCCGCGTATATTAAATGTGATATACTAGGAGAGATACGGTGGTAGAGTGGTCGGATACTCCCCTGCAGCACCGCCAAGTCCATCATACACGTAAAGTGCTCCATCACCGTCGTGAACAGGTATGGAGAAAGTGGATCTCCCTGCCGTAGACCACGATTGCTATGGAAGTAGCCAGTTGGTTGCCCGTTGATGATGATCGAGAAGGAAGGCGTCGAGATGCATTCTCTGATCCTGTCGACCCACCAATGAGTAAAGCCCATGCTCTTCAGCACCTCACAAACAAACTCCCTGTTCACCATGTCGTAAGCCTTCTGCAAGTCTAATTTTATGCACCCCTTATTACCTCCTGGCTTATTGAATTCGCGAACCAACTCATGGGCGAGAAGGCAGTTTTCAGCAATCGATCTCCCTTTTATAAAGGCAGATTGGTTCACCGAGATAAGTTCCTGTATAAGGCTTTGCATTCTAGACACCATAATGTTAGCAATAATTTTATATAAAAAGTTACAGCAAGCTATTGGACGGAAATCACCCAGAGCTATGGCCACCTCCTTCTTTGGGATGAGTGTCAAAAATGTGTGGTTTAGCTCCTTAAGCAGTCGCCCTGTGAGGAAGAAATCCCGTACCATCTGAAGAAGATGATGCTTGAGCATCTCCCAGTGCTGCTTGTAAAATCCTGCACTGAACCCGTCTGGCCCCGGGGCTTTGTTGGCGTCTGCAGACTTGACAACGAGTTCGATTTCCTCCAACGTAATTTCTCGGTTAAGGATTGCAATTCCTTCATCTGTTACGATTCTTTTGCTTATGATTTCTGGAAAAATATACCTGTAGTCCGACTGGTTATATAACTTGGTGTAGTAGTCGACAGCTTCTTCACAGACTTTTTGCTCCTCAGTTATAAGTTTCCCAGTAGCATCGATGAGCGGCCTAATATGGTTCCTGTTCTGCCGAGCTCGTATGGTAGAATGGAAGAATTTCGTACATCGATCACCCTCTTTGAGCCATAGGCATTTGGCTTGTTGTTGTAGCTTTATTTCCTCCTGGAATCGGAGGATACGGATCTCCTCCTGAAGTGTAATCTCCTTTGCTGCAAGGCTGGTGTTCACCGGGTCAAATTGCAGTTGATCTTGTATATTGCACAGTTCAGCCTCCTTGGTACATAACTCATTGTTCGACCAATTTCTATTCCAGTTCTTCAGCGCCTTCTTGATCAGTTTCAATTTTTGAGTGATTCGAAATTGAATATTACCCATACATTCGTGTTGAAGTCCTTGCTCCACCGCCTGGTTGTATCCTTCAACTAACGGCCATGCGTTGCAATATCGGAACGACCGTCTTTGTTTGGCACCATCTTCGCAAAGTCGGACAAGAATAGGGGAGTGGTCGCTTGTTCCGCTTTGAAGCCCTTCCGCTCGAGAGTTCGGAAATAACGACAACCAACTATGGTTGCACAATGATCTGTCTAATTGACAGACAACCCGAGCCGTTGTCGACTTGTTGTTCCAAGACCAAATATGTCCCGTGCGATTGAGGCAATGCAGACCGGAGTTGAGTATGCAGGATTGGAAATCCTCAAGGATGGCTGCTGGAACCTGTCGCCCGCCGATCTTTTCATTATCGTACATGATGGCATTAAAGTCCCCACTCAGTATGAGTGGTAGAGAGTCATCGATTTCAGAAGCAAGCCTGGTAATATCCCTCCATAATTCGAAACGACGTTGACGGTCGTTATGTCCATAGACAGCTCCAACGGCAATTCTAAGTCCACCTTTGTTAGTGAAATTAACAATGATAAGTTGCTCGGATAAGAATCTTACCTGCCCTGTCCACTCCATGGAGTTCCACATAACCCATATACGTGCCATGTTACAGCATGATAGATTGTGAACAGAGGACCATCTGTGTGGCGTTCGTCTCGTAAGCAGGGCCTCTGATTTGATCTTGCTTTCGAGAATCGACACAATCGAACACCTATGCTTCTTCACCAAGTTCTGAACTTCTCTCCACCTTCCTATGGAATTTGTCCCTCGGACATTCCATGTAATCAGCGTCATCTATTGATTTGAGGATAGGTTGTCCTTTTTAAGTCTCTGGCTTTCCCTTGGACGAAGTGGGAAAGTCTCCCTGTTCTGTGTCTGATCTATTTGCTCCTGGCCTGTCCCCAATGCCTTCCCCTTAGTCAACAGCACCCACCTGTGGTTTTCTTTAGTGAGGGGTATGTTCCCTTCTATACGAGCCCGTGCATTATTAATGATCCCTATTGTGCCGGCTGGGTCTGTAGTTACCTCATTGGTGCTTGCAGGACTGTTGTGCCCCGATTCCCTTGCTTGCCCATCACCTGTGCTGTTGGCGCCATGTTGCGTCGTCATGGAATAGCTGAGTATGTCCATAGCCTTGCCAACCGCGTCGTATACCACCAATTCTTGAGTCATAGTTGCATTGGTGGAGGATTCTCCTTCTGGCCCGGCTCTCTTGCCCAGTAGGGATTGCCGCATCGGTCTCTCACTTAGCTCCATTGCTTCATCGATATTATCTTGATCCATCTGCGTCGCCGTCTCCCTAGGTACTTCAACGTTTGCGGCCCTTCCTTCCTCTGCATCCTGTTGATTCTCGTCCTGCCTGGCATCCCCTGCTAATTCTCTATCCGTCTCCTTACATTGTATCCTGGTATGACCGAAGCAACGGTACAGTTCGCATGAGGGGGGCACCCATTCATAAGTGATTTCTTGTTCTAGTCGCTCACCGGTGGGAAGTATAAGATCTGCCTTCCTAGGGAGGGCTTCTCCCGCATTGATTTCGACGAAGACCCTTGCATAGGATAGCCTTTGACGTCGGGCAGTAGGAATGTCCGTACGAATTGGTTTGCCCACTATGCTAGCCAGTTTCATGATGGCTGGGTTACTCCACAATTGAGGAGATAACCAGGGGAATCGAATCCATATGGGGATGGTGTTCAATCGGTCTTTCTCAAAGTTCGACTCGGGGTGCCATTTTTTCATTACGACCAGCCTCCCATCGAAGGTCCAGGGACCCCCTTGTATAACTCTCTCCAGGTCCTCAGCCAGGTCAAATTTTATGAAATAAAATCTGTTTTCACGTGAGTAAATATCCATCCCCCCTTTAGGTTTCCATAGACGGAGGGCGAAACCTCTCAGCTGCCCGTAATATGGTCAGCTCCCCACTACGTAGAGGACAATAGTATTCTTCCAGAACTCCGTGGTTTCTTGGATGTCTTCACTCTTGATCTCGACCACCTTTTCTTCGTTGACGATGCTGGGTTCAATATATTGAAGATCAACTTCCTCCTACACCGTCGTTGGCTTACATATATCTGCCCATGACACAGCAGGTTTGGAACAACCCCCTGTGCTTCCTTCCATCTGGGTCCTCATCGCCTCTTTGGGCGGATTGTAGTTCATCTTGTTTGCTTGACCTGTCCTATCGTTTCTAGTCCTCACGCCCCCTCTCAGAGGCGTAGTCATCGTCCTGGCTCCTGCGGGACCCTTCCGATGATCCCCTCCGGCCTCCGGCCTCCGTCTGGTCGGGCGTTGGCCCCCACGTTGTCTGCTAGTATTCCCTTCCCAGTAGTTCGCCACGCCTCTATCTTGTTGATACCCAGTGTTTTTCCTCCGCCTTCTTTCCACAGTAGACCATCCTCCATCTACGTCCCGGACTCCGTCATCCTCCACTTCTGGCCGGAGACGAGCAGGAGGCGGCGTGGGTTCCTCAGGGTTTCCACCGCTGTCATGGGGGAACCCTAATTCGCCAGGAGAACGCAACTTATATATATATATATATATATATATATATATATATATATATATATATATATATATATATATATATAATTTTTTTTTTTGGTGCCCTTAAAAATTTTGGGCCCGAGGCAACTGCCTCGTGGGCTTCCTATTAAGTTCGGCCCTGTAAAGCACATCTCTATATAGGCAACCAATTTGCTCCCAAAAGATATAACTAGCATATGAATTTAAACTAATCGATAGGAATGATAATTAAGAAATCTTATCATAGTTTCCATGTATAATAATTCTCCAAATAAAAATCAAATTATTTAAATTCTAATGGATAGTCTTCTCATAAATCTAAATCTGAAATAATTATTTGAACATATTTAAACCATCTAAAATATGATAATAATTTAAAGTATTGCTTAATATTTTATCGGGCGATTTTAAATCATATAATTCAAATATATCAAATAATTAATTATTACGAAATAATATCTATTGCCATCAAATAACTTATTTTAAAACGAATATATTTCCTTGAAATCATATAAATAATATATAAAATATATATTCGATAATATTCAATAATTTAAGTCACATATTTTAATATTTAACAAATAATTTCAACATAGAAATTCAAATATATAATTAAATAATAAACTAGGTCATCAATTTAAAATATATCTTAAGGAGGCCCGGCAAAATTAGGGTTAGAGATTTGGGGAACATTTCGGAATTAGGAATTTTATTTTGCACACAAATAACAACAATAATTTTGAAAATCTGGAAAGGGAAGTTACAAGGTCCCTGGCGCCCAAAGAGGTGGCCATACCAATCCCATATAGCCAGAGGGCCCATGCGTAGAAGGTTTGTTCTTAACTGCATGTATACAGTAGAATGTTTAGGTGACCTTATTTGATGTATTTTCACTTTACTTTCTTTATGACTTGTGACATTTTATATTTAGTATTTATGGCTTGTTCTTCCTGTATCTTGTTACGTCCCTCTGAGGGCCTGGTGAATTCTCCAAGTGTGTGCTTTTATGACTTTTTGCAGGTGCTCTAGCCAAGGCCATGATTTGCACTCTTCCTTCGAGATGATTGCTCTTGGATCGTCTTTTGCTTCGCTCGACCAATTCTTTCATTATTTATGTATTCTTCTCTTTGAAAAGTTGGTAGTGGATTTGTCTCCGCCCAACGTCTTGTACCAAATAACAATTTATAGTTGATTTATATCTTTATTCTTTATTTTTGCGGATGAGATCTAGTGTGTCATGGTTTACTGTATTTTATAGCTTATGTATACATACGAGGATTCCATATATTGAAGTATACTTCATATGTATGCAGCTGGCATGTCTGCGTACTTAGTCCTAAGTATTTTGGGACTGGGATGTTATAAGATAACATGGCAAGGAGAATATTGGTGAATCAAGAGAAGTGCAAATATTTTAGAAAGGAGAAAGACGGATTGAATCATGGATGGAGTAGGTGGTACAATTGGATAGAAATATCGAGATGGTCAAGTGAGCTATAGTGGATATTGAATCGAAGCTGAAATGCGGAACTTGTTGTGACTAAGTAAATTAGTAGAATGAGTTTTTCTCCTAAGTTTCGAGGATGAAACCTTTTCTGAGTGGTATATTATGTAATGTCCAGCTCCACACAAGGTATTTAGTTAGCTTGTTGGATCCAGTCAAAATGTTGGACCGAGACTTGTGTTGGAAATCAAAAGATTTGAGAATGATGTAGTCTCTCTTAGCTGGCCGGATGGAATGAGTATTGGAACGGTGCTCGCTGGTGGGACTATGTCTAGTGGGAATATGTGTGATCGGAACAAGAAGACCCTTTATGTATGTGAGTGGAAATGTCCCTTCTCCTCTACTCTTTCATGCTTAATAAAATGCACTATCAAAATAAGTCATATTTGTGCCGAGTTTAGCGGTGCAGGCTTAAAACGTCGCTATTTTTCTTGTAGTTAGCGACAAAAACAAATGATGTCGCTAAACGTCACTATCAGCGACTTTCAGCATCATTTAGCGACATAATTTGTTATTAGGAAAGAAAACATCGTGGTTTCGTCAGGAAACGTCGTTGTTTTTTATAA
This sequence comes from Iris pallida, assembly GCA_029216955.1. NCBI lineage: Eukaryota > Viridiplantae > Streptophyta > Magnoliopsida > Asparagales > Iridaceae > Iris > Iris pallida. The sequence goes on from JANAVB010014398.1 coordinate 14,706,978, forward strand.
AACAATGACGTTTAGTGATTCATTAACTTGAATGTCGCCAGTATATTAATGGACAATGACGTTTAGCGACATCTGCTGATGACGTCGCTAACTTATTTCATATAGCGTTCAGTGCTGGCCAATTGACTTTTTATTTTTTCCCAAATTTTTTAATACTGCACACTCTCTCCAAAATTTTCTCCCCATCGCCACTCTCATCTCCGGCGACCCCTTAACCCTGACGATCCCTGCCCCCGGTGCCCCTTTCGACTCCGATGACCCTCGCGTCTCCTTCCCCGCATCTCCTTTTCCGCCTACCCTCGACCTCTCTCGACTCTAGCGAACCCCCTCGCCCCTCTGCACCGGCACCCTTCTGTCCTGACGAACACCCTCGACCCCTTGCCCCGGCGCCCCTCTGTCCCAATGACCGCCTCACTTAGGTAACGCCTAACCATAATCCTATCTCCCTCATTCTGCCACGACACAAACACGGACACAGACATAAACACACTGAGACATAGACACGGACATATATACACTAACACACATACATGGACATACATACACACACTGACACACAGACACGGAATCTCTTTGTATATAACATGTGTCACGACACATACATGGATACGGACACAAATATACACACACTGACACGAACATACACACACTGTTTTTCTTCCCATATTATATATACAAGTCTCACATTCTAATTATATAATTTTAGAAATAAAGAAGAAAGGAAATATAGAAAATATTGTTTCAATCATGCAATTATACTACTTATATGATGCCTAGGTAGTTAATTAGACAAGATTCTAGGCTTACACTAATTTATTTGGAAAATATTTTGTGTATCGTAATCAATGAACTCAATCAGCTAGTTGTGATTAATTTGAATTCCCCTAATTTATGGCTAATGTAATTGTCTATACTATATTGTCGAGTGTCGTGTCCGTGCTTCCTACTCAGTGACTTTAGAAAATGTGACACCCAACCAATTAAATCCACTACAAGATACCATTAGCTCCATGGCTTTATGTAATAGCATGGTGTAACCACTTTCTGTGATAGAATTTAGTAAATGAAAGGTATGTAGAATACCTAAAAGATCCTAAAATTGACTGATATAATGAATAGTTATTATGATAGAGTTCAGTAAAACATTGGGGGATACCACATTATATAGATATCTCCATGGATTTAATGAATAGTTATTATTATGGCAAAATTTTGAATACTTTCCTATTGGTTCTTAGTTTGGCAATGTGTCACTCAAGTATGATTATAGGTGTATTTCCTAGTTTAGGATGTGAATATAGGCTTGTTTCGCATCTCCTATCAATATATATACGAAAAATAAAACATGCTATAGTATATCGAAAATAAATATGATTGGTATAGTGTCAAGTTACAAGTAAGTATCATGATATATAAGATACTAAGGAGTATTCTAGTACCTAGAGTATAGAGTGAGTATTCTAGATGTATATATGATATTTTAGGCTAGTAAGTACCTTAGATATTAGCAAATACGACTTAGACATTGGTACTAAATATTATGCTTATCGAGATACGTACCTTTCTAGTTCATGCGGCTCAGGAAACATGGCTCATATGGCTCGGGGCTCATGCGGCAAGAATCAACTTGAGTCATGCGGGTGACGGCCATGCAGCTAAGTTCATGCGGTTAAGTTCATACGGCTAAGTTCATGCGGCTAAGTTACTGTTCTTCTTCTCCACTGTTCCGAGAAGAAGAACCATGAAGCCATTGATTCCAAGTTCCATACTCCTTCATCTAAGGTCAGAATCTAGACTTCCATAGGTCAAAATAGGGTAGAAAGAAATTCTCTACAATATGGAACCATCAAAACTTGAAAATAACAAGGTTAAATAGATTAAAACCTAAGAAATCTGATAATGCAACAAGCTTAGATCTACACGAAATGAGCCATGGAAATTAAAAATACTAAGTACTAAAGTGTCTTAGAATCTCATGAGGAAGAAAATGGAACAACAAAATTTGAGTTCCTCCATGAAGCAAGTTGCACATGCCGGTGGAAGAGGGGGTAGGTGGAGCTCGATGCCCGGGTGGAAGAAGAAGAAGGAGGAGTAAATGCTGAGTTATGAAGAGAGAGAAAAGTAGGTAGGATATAAATGGGGTTAGTGGTAGGGGTAGGTAGGGTTGGTTCACATGCAAAATCGAACCAAGCTGAACCAAGCAATGAAATGCTAAAATAAACCATGCAATGAGACAGGCAACACGAGTCAAAATACGTACACGTATACCAAAATACGTAATACGAACCACGGGCGTTACAACTCTACCCACCTTAAAAGAATTCTGTCCTCGGAATTTAATCAAGAGGCTAGAGAGACAAAGACAAGCTATACTAATCACAAGCAAGTTATAACTAGGCAATCAATCAAGCAATCATTCATGCAAGCAAGGAAGCTGAGGGTGTAAGGCATAAGAAGGACATTATACCTTACGAGTCAAACAGGACGGGATATCGCGATCGGATATCATCCTCACGCTCCCACGTTGACTCACCTAGAGAGTGATGACCCCAAGTAACACGGACTAAACTAATAGTCTTATTCTTGAGTATCTTCTCTCTCTGGTCCAATATGGATACGGGCCTCTCCTCATACGAAAGGTTGGTACCAACAACCAATTCTGAATGATCAAGGACATGACTCGGATCCAGGATATACCATCGCAATTGGGATACATGGAAGACATCATGCACCTCACGCAATGACAATGGAAGAGCAAGACGATAGGACACATCTCCTACTCGCTCCAGAATATCAAACGGCCCTACATACCTAGGACTGAGCTTTTCCTGTATGCCAAAATGAATGACGCCACGGTTAGGCGAGATCCTAAGGAATACATGGTCGCCGACGGAAAATTTAAGGGGACGCCGATGTGAATCAGCCTAATGGCGCTGGCAATCTTGTACGACGCAAAGATGATCCCTGACTCTTCTGACCACCTCAACTATCTGAGTAATGATTTCTGGACCGAGCATCTGCCTCTCGCCGATATCATCCTAAGCTAAAGGAGATCTGCACTTCCTACCATACAGTGCCTCGAACGGTGCCATCTGGATACTGGCTTAGAAACTGTTGTTGTATGAGAACTCCACTATGTGCAGGTGATCCTCCCACGAACCACCGAAGTCGAAGGTACAAGATCTCAACATATCTTCGAAGGTTCGTATGGTATGCTCTGACTGACCATCTGTCTGCGGATGATAAGCTGAGCTGAACTAGAGGTGAGTCCCCAAACTCTCCTGTAAACTCCGCCAAAAGTACGATGTAAATCTTGAATCTCTGTCCGAGGTGATACTGACTGGTACATCGTGAAATCTGATAATCTTCCTGAGGTACATTCCTGCTAGCTGAGCCGTCGATTGACCAACCCTGAACGGGAGAAAGTGAGCCACCTTTGTGAGCCTGTCTATAATAACCCAAATAACATCTCTACCAGTCGGGGACCTAGGTAATCCAGTCACGAATCCATGGTAATGTGCTTCCACTTCCACTCTGGAATCGGCAAGGGCTGAAGAAGTCCAGCCGGTCTCTGATGCTCAGCCTTAACTTGTTGGCAAACCAAACACCGAGAGACAAACCGGGCTATCTCCCTCTTCATGCCATTCCACCAAAAGTGCTGACGGATATCACGGTACATCTTCATGCCACCGGAATGAATGAAATACTGAGAATTGTGAGCTTCTGCCATGATCTCCGGTCTGATATCACCTCTAGGTACACATAGATGCCTTCCATGTCGAAGTGTACCATCTTCATGAATGCATAACTATGACCGTTGTCCTGCCTCATACTCTGCTCTGAGTCGCTGAAGCTTGGAATCTGTTGACTGCTCCATCCGGATCCACTCGACTATAGTGGACTGAACTTACATACTGTCTATCAATGCCACATTGGTAGGGAGGACAACTTCTATATCCATCTTCTGAAGATCTGCTAATAACTCTGGTTGCGCTATAAGGAAATAAACTTCGGCTCTCCTGCTCAGCACATCTGCTACTACGTTGGTCTTCCCAGGATGATACTGCAGGTCGACATCATAATCCACAAGTAGCTCTAGCCACCTTCTCTGACGCATGTTAAGATCCTTCTGGGTAAATACATACTTCAGGCTCTTGTGGTCGATGAAAATCTCTACCCTATCTCCATACAAGTAGTGTCTCCAAAGCTCAAGTGCAAACACTACTGCTGCAAACTCTAAGTCATGGGTTGGGTAATTCCTCTCATGATCACGAAGTTGGCATGACGCATAAGCTATTACCTTCCCATGCTGCATCAAAACACATCCTAAACCTCTGTCTGAAGCATCATAATATACTGAAAATCCTCCGGTCCCATCTGGAAGCGTAAGAATGGGAGCCGTCATCAAGCCTCGCTTCAACTTCTCAAAAGATTCTTGACACTCGGCCGTCCAAACAAACTGTACATCTTTGCGGGTCAACTGGGTCATAGGTGCTGAAATCTGAGCAAAATCTGAAACAAATCACCGATAATAGTCGGCCAAGCCAAGAAAACTGTGAACTTTCACGACTGTGCTGGGTACTGGCCATGTCTCAATGGCTACTATCTTCTGGGGATCCACCTCTACTCCTCCTTTAGTAATAATATGACCCAAGTACGAAATGCGATCGAGCCAGAACTCGTATTTACTGAACTTCGCGTACAACTGGTGCTCTCTGAGAATCTGAAGGAGAATTCTGAGATGCTGCTCATGCTCTGCTACATTATTACTATAGACCAGGATGTCGTCTATAAACACAATCACGAACTGATCCAAGTATGGCATGAAAATGCGATTCATGAGGTCCATGAATACAGCTGGCGCATTGGTTCTCCAAATGGCATAAACAGGAACTCCCAATGCCCATATCTAGATCTGAAAGTTGTCTTCGGGATGTCATGCTCTCTGACTCTGATCTGATGGTATCCTGACCGCAAGTCAATCTTCGAGAATACTACTGCCCCCTTGAGTTGATCAAACAAGTCATCTATCCTCGGGAGAGGGTATCTGTTCTTGATTGTCACTGAGTTTAAGGTACAATAATATACACATAATTTGGACGTACCATCCTTCTTTTTCACAAGAAGCATCAGGGCTCCCCAAGGCGATCCACTCGCACGAATGAATCCCTTGGTCCTGAGTTCTTCAATCATCTTGTACAATATCTCCAACTCTGACGGCGCCATCCTATAGACTCTCTCCGACACTGGGACTGTTCCTGGGATCAAGTCGATAGTAAACTCGATATCTCGCTCTGGCGGCATTCCTGGAAGCTCTTCTGGAAAAACATCTGGAAACTCCTCGACTATCCGGGATAACTGTACTGCTGCTACTGCCATCCGTAATACTGGAGGAGAAGGTTCAAATTCGCCTCGGAAGAAGGAAAACTCTGGCTCGCCTGGAATGCTAAAAACAACCCTGCCAACATGGTAGTCTATCCTAGCATACTGATTCCTTAACCAATCCATCCCTATGACCACATCATAATCGGCCATCGGGAACTCTATCAATCTAGCGGGGAACTCTCTACCGCTAACTACGATCCGACACGAGGAAAACACTCTATCTACTCCCACAAGACCATTACCAGTAAGTATAATGAGCCTTACTGATAATGACTCTGGCTCCAGTCCTATCCGTGTCGCGAATCGTGCAGACATAAATGAATGCGATGCACCAGAATCAAATAACGCTAATGCTGGGAAGGAGTTGACGAGAATAGTATATGCCACTTCCTCACCTGGTGCCAATCCATCTTCTACGTTCATCGCCATCGCCTGACAATATCCTCTGGGTGCGGGTCCCCTCTGCTGAAAACCTCTCTACCTGCTCTGAATCAGGACTTGGGCTTGGGCATACTGCTGGGGATTCTGCTGCTGAAATACTTGGGACTGAGGCGGCAAGGGCCTCGGAAACTGTTGCTGCTGCTGGACTGGTACTGGTCCTCTTACCGAAGGACTGGAAAAGGTCGAAGAAGAGGAACTCCCCCTGTTCGGGCAGTTCCCAACCCTGTGGTCCGGTGCTCTACAAGCCAAGCACAATCTCTGTGCTCTGCGACATTCTGTCACCACATGCCCTGGCTTCCCACAATGAGTGCAACCCATTACGGAAGACTGCTTCTGCTTCTGCTGCTGGGGAAATGCTGGGGTCGAATGCTGAACTGACGTCATTGAGGCCGCCCGCTTCGGGGTTCCAACTGTCAAAGCCCTGGCTGCCGGGGCTAGTGCTGAAGACTGATTCATCTGGCCGTAAGACCGCTTCCGACCTCCGGTCCTGTCCTCAATCCTTCGGGAGGTATACTCATGCCTCCTGGATGCTCTCAATACCGCATCAAAAGTCTGATGCTCAAACTGCTCTGCTGCCAATAAAATCTTCAGGTGCAGTCCCTGCTGGAACTGCTGGGCCCTGTCGAATTCGGTCGGTACCAAGGTGGGAGCAAACCGACTAAGTCTCGAAAACTAGACCGCATATCCGTCGACCGTCCTGCCCATCTACTTCAGATTGGTGAACCTCGTCTGTAGATTGTACCGAGCTACAACATCGAAGTACTTGGTCTGGAATCTCTCACGAAATGCTGCCCATGCAATCGGTGCCACTAATCCAACGGCCTGTGCCGTCCACCAGCTACGGGCAAGATCTAATAACTGTAGGCGTACTACCGCCACCTTCTCATTCTCGGGCGTCTTTGCCGCTTCTAGAATCACTTCTGTATCCTGCAGCCAAGTATCTGCGACAATCGCATCTTTGCTGCCATCGAAGAAGGGAGGGTTCAAACGCTTGAAGCTGTTGGCTGCCTGGTTCCCTTGATGACCGCCTCTGTTCAAAGCATCTTGTACTTCCTGGTGTAGGGCATCGCCCCGTCGATCTTGAGATGCTAGCAATATCCTGATGAGATCCACCAAGGTGCCATCATCGGGCTCTGCAGGCTGGACTGGTGGCTCTTGACCCCCAATAAGCATGACTCTGGAGGCTACTCCTGAATGCTAGGCTTGATCTCCAGGTTGCTGCGGGTCCACGGGAGGTGCTCTGCCTTGCCAATCGGTAGGACCAGGAACAATGCCGCTGAAGAAGACGATATGGGAAACAATAAGGAAGGACCAGGACAGATCAAAGATACAAGCATGTGATCGGGTTAAGAATTCAGGGATTCAGAGGATACGAGCAGAGATCAAGGGTGAGTGCTAATTGAGACATCTATTCGGTAAACCCTCACATATCTTGATTCACAAGACCTGCATGGGCTACCACTTAAACCATGTAACACCCCAGAACCAGAATACTGGAGAGCGGGGGCATACATAGCCAGCTACGTATATTGAAATGGAATCTACCTCGCTATACGGTCACGCTATACGTATATTAAAATGGAGGCATCCCATACATTACATATTTGGATGATCATGAAGCTAGTCGTTACAAAATATGAAGACTAGCAAGAGTTACAGTCATACATGATCAACCCTAGGATTTGCCAATCATGTTACAGCCTGTAGGCAGACAATAAGTAAGGTACAATCGAGCTAACACGTGCTCGTCGGCTAAATGTCTAAAAGAATATTTTTACAATAAAGTGGGAGAATAAAAGAAAACCCACTCGTTGCCTTGGTTATGCCTGGTGGTCACCATCTGGCTGGAAGGTCGGTAGATCCTTTAGAACTGCTCCGGTATCTGGCCATACAAAATCAGCTAGGTCAGATTCCAGAAAGAGCAAGTGCCACAAAGGAGGCTTCACTTAAGAACTAAAATCAGCAATTAGCACAAGATATAATTATATAATTAAGACTGGTAATATATAAAATCATGAAGATATACGATGAGATAACCATGGGACTATTCAGATAACCGAGTTACAACCCTTAAACCAAACAAGGACCGGGGTTGTAACCCTTCGTCTGAACGGAACTTGGTTTCCCACCATTTATCGACAAAGTAAAGCACAAGCAATCAGGTCATGTTACAATCTTGTACCGGATCAGGACAAGACTAGACTGGGTTAGACTCCATCCAATCAATCACGGCCAAGCAATAAGTGTAGCTTGATACTTTAACTAACTAGGGTTATCACAGGCCTAGTTACTAGCAAGATGCAATGAGATTATTCCAACAGCCACAAGCCCTGCAGACCATCCAGGTTATCCAGGTCGAATATTCGTTCATGAAGGGTGCAACACATGACAGTGTGCTGGAAATGTGTCCTACTCGTCGGCAGGCTACAAGTCCACTTGCGCGCCCAGATAACGGGATTGCCTGTAGCGGGGAAATCTTTTCATGACTACTGGATTATTCTAGTTATTATCCTTAGTCAATTTCAGTAGGTACCCCTGACCGTGGTACTCAGGGGTCCCTGTCCTAGACATGATGCAAGACAATACTGGTTCATTTATACAAGCACAATCGTCCACGGTGTCCAGGCCATTCATTCTTGTCATGTCATGCTAGCTGTCGCAACAGCATATCGAGATATATCATGTCAGATTTACTTATCAAGAGCGCGCCACGACGGGCCACTATCATGTCATGTTACTTATCAAGAGTGCACCACGACGGGTCACTATCGTGTCATAGAACATATTCAGAATTAACATGGTACGAGCATTCTATTAAGGGACCCAAGTTACACAGAGAGTCATGAGACAAAAGCATAAATGCAACAGCTCAACATGGTAAAAGGAGTGCACGGCTATGGAAAGAGCCATGCGGCTAAGCAGGACGGGCTCATGCGGCTTGGGAGGGGGAGCAGGCTCATGCGACCGGGGGAGATCGAGCTCATGCGGCCAAAGGAAATCGGGCTCATGCGGCTCGGGAGATCGGGCTCATGCGGCCAAGGGAAATCGGGTTCATGCGGTTAAGGGAAATCGGGTTCATGTGGCTCAGGAAAATCGGGCTCATGCGGCTCGGGAGATCGGGCTCATGCGGCCAAAGGAAATCGGGTTCATGCGGCTCAGGGAAATCGGGTTCATGCGGCTCAGGGAGATCGGGCTCATGCGGCGAAGGAAAATCGGGTTCATACAGCTGGAGGAAAAGGGCGCATACGGTTAAAGACAACAGGCTTATGCGGCAGGACCGAATGAGGGTCATGCGGCTAAAGGAGTTCGGGCATATGCGGCAGTGGGGGAAAAGCTCATGCGACTGAGAGGATTCAAGTTCATGCGGCTCGGAAAACTTGGCTCATGCGGCTCGGGGCTCATGCGGCAAGAATCAACTTGAGTCATGCGGATGAATGCCATGCTGCTAAGTTCATGCGGCTAAGTTACTGTTCTTCTTCTCCACAGTTTCGAGAAGAAGAACCATGAAGCCATTGATTCAAAGTTCCATACTCCTTCATCTAAGGTCAGAATCTAGACTTCCACAGGTCAAAATGGGGCAGAAAAAAATTCTATACAATATGGAACCATCAAAACTTGAAAATAACAAGGTTAAATAGATCAAAACCCAAAAAATTCAAAAATGCAACAAGCTTAGATCTACACGAAATGAGCCATGGAAATTAAAAATGCTAAGTACTAAAGTGTCTTAGAATCTCATGAGGAAGAAAATGGAACAACAAAATTTGAGTTCCTCCATGAAGCAAGTTGTACTTGCCTGTGGGAGAGGGGGTTGGTGGAGCTCGATGCCAGGGAGGAAGAAGAAGAAGAAGGAGGAGTAAATGCTGAGTTAGGAAGAGAGAGAAAAGTAGGTGGAATATAAATGGGGTTAGTGGTGGGGGTAGGTAGGGTTGGTTCACATGCAAAACTGAACCAAGCCGAACCAAGCAATGAAATGCTAAAATAAACCATGTAATGAGATAGGCAACATGAGTCAAAATATGTACACGTATACCAAAATATGTAATACGAACCACGGGCGTTACACGACGGGTCCAGGCAAATTTCAGGGTGATTTAATCACCGTTGGATCGTATTCTACGGTCCAGGTTTTGTTCCAGGATTAGGGTGTTTAAATATAATTTTTCCTAACCCTAATCACAAGTGTAACACAACACAACATTTGAAGAAAATAGATAGAAAATAGGCAAGAGTGCCATTGCAACTTTGGGAGAGAAGGACGATTGAAGGCCATTTTCGAAGGAGGATCGTGTTCGGATAATCTCTACTCGTCGTCTTTGTTCTTCGTAGCCTTGTAATCAATTATTCTTGCTTCCAAGTGTTGTGGAGATCCGTATTGGATTGGAAGAAGTTTGTTGAGGGTGTACTCCTTTATTTCATTAGTGAAGGCTTCTCAGGGTTATACTCCGATCGTCCCGTAGTTTTTTCCCGCAAGGGTTTTCCACGTCAAAAATTCTCTATGTCTGCGTGGATTGTGTTTGGTGTTTGGTTCGTGCGTTGTATTGCTCGGTTCTCTCGCAGGTACTCTCTAGTTTGGGGAAAGGTTTTTGTGCTTCTTTCCCAACAAAGTGGTATCAGAGCCAGGTTCTGGAATTAAGAAGGGTGTCAGGAGTTGACAGAAAAACTAGAGAGAAGAGATGAACGCGAAGCCGGTGCGCATGGTGAACCTGAACGGCACAAACTATCATTATTAATGGAGCAAGATGAAAGATTTATTGTTTGTCAAGAAGCTACATCTGCCCATATTTGCTTCCAAGCGACCATTTGATAAATCCGAGGAGGACTAGAAATTCGAGCACATACAGATGTGCGGATATATCAGGCAGTTCGTTGACGAGAACGTGTACAACCACGTTGCCAATATTGAGCATGCGAAGACGTTATGGGATAAGCTGGAATCTTTGTACGCAAAAAAGATCGGGGTAAACAAGTTGTTCCTGATCCGGAAGATGATTGATATGCGGTACAAAGATGGGGCGTCTATTACGGATCAATTGAATGATTTCCAGGGCATGATTGACCAGCTATCTTCGATAGGAGTCAAGTTCGACGACGAGGTCCAGGGACTATGGCTGCTGTGTATATTGCCAGACTCGTAGAAGACCGTACGAGTATCTATGATCGCTTCTACTCCAGAAGGCATGGTCAGTCTGGAGTTTGCCAAGAGCGGGGTGCTGAATAAAAAGATGCGAAGACATTCTCAGGTCACTTCGTCCATATTCCACCACTCAGAGGCACTATTTTCAGAGAGCCACGGAAGGGGCAAAAGCAGGGGTCTAGGTGATGGCAGAGACAAGAGCAGGAAAAAGTCCAAGGGTAGGTACGAGGACTCGGAGTGTTACCATTGTGGCAAGAAGGGCCACATCAAGCAAAACTATTTCACTTGGAAGAGAGAGAAGAAGGGTGATAAGAGGAAGCAGGATGAGAACACTACTGTGGCAGCTTCGATACATGGAGGCGATGTGATTCTCGTAGGTGATGAGGTTATTACAAACCTCGCCTACGATGAAAATTCTTGGCTGTTGGACTCAGGGGCTTCAGTGCACGTATCTCATAATCGGATACTATTTGCCACTTACATGACAGGCGACTGTGGAGTGTTGAAGATGGGCAATGGAGATGTGTCGAAGGTGGTTGCCATTAAAGATGTGTATTTAAGGACCAAGATGGGTGTAGTTCTTGTTCTCGAAGATGTTTATTATGTCCCTGATATCCGTTTCAACCTGGTGTCGGTTGGAAGGTTGGATGACGAGTGATTCTTCAGTCTCTTCGGGAATAGTCAGTGGAAGCTTTTTAGAGGCTCGGTGGTGATTGCCATAGGAAGCAAGAAATCCGATCTCTACTATGTGGAGGGGAGCGCACAGGGAACACTGGAGGTGAATGCAGTTTCTGACGTGTCTACCGAGTTGTGGCACAAGCGGCTTGGCCATATCAGCGAGAAGGGGATGAGCTACTTGGTGAACATGAAGGTGATTCCAGGGCTCAATCTACAAAGTTGGAGAAGTGCACGTACTGCTTAGCTGGGAAGAAAAATAGGGTGTCTTTCCAAATTCACCCAAGTTCAAGGAAGTCGACATTGCTCGAGTTGATTCACTCGGATGTCTGCGGTCCTATGAAGGTAAAATCTATTGGTGGTCACTACAAGTAAAATAACATTTTATGACGAGTAAAAACCGTCATATATGATAATTTATGACGGTTTTTTTGAAGCAGGCAACCGTCATAAACACGGATGTTATAAAAGTTTAGAAAAACCGTTATATTTGACTTACACTTATGTGACACTTTTTTTAATTAAAAACGACATTAAGTCAATTATATATAACATTAAATTTGAAAACGACATTAATATTATTATTATATATAACATATCTATTCTAAAGAGTTATGAATAGATTATATATACATAACGTTTACTAAAATGATCTGGTTCTGAAACTATTCAGAAAGCGTTCATAAAATGTGAACTTATACATGACACTTTATAACGTTCTGTTCTTGTCATTCACACACATATATATCACCTATTAATGATCATAATTCAATGCGTTATAAAAATCATATTAATTTCCTGAGACAACAGAAATATGAAATTTAACTAACATTTGAAACATTTTATTAAAAAATCCAAATATCACATCATCTTAATTACATTTCAAAACATATTACTCTTTTTCCAACTTTTGTTTCACCACCATATCACCATTACATTTCAAAATCCAAAAATATATACATCTTTCCCTTTTAGGACAGCCGGCCTCAAAACATTGAAATATTGCATTCACCAACACCAAATAGTGACACCTTTCAAAAGCCAACATTGTATATCCCTTCAAAACTGTCAACACATAAGTTAAAAGGAGAAACTTGATAATCAATAAAGGTACGAAATAAAATGTAACTAATCTTCAGCACCAAAATTCCTTCATATATCGCAAACGACATAGCATGCAAAGTTACGTACCTAGAACACCAAACTCACCGTCTCGTACTATCTGCACATTAATTTGCAAACAAAAAACCGAGAAATTATAATGTAAACGGAGAATGGTATGAAAATCTGAAAACTGAGAAAATATCCAATAAGCTAAGAAGTTATAGTTATAGTCTAACAATAGTTCAGTCCAAAAAACATAAATTATCCAATAAACTGAGAAGTTACTCCACATGCAAATCGTCGGGCATGTAGTAGTTTGTAATGATGAGATTCACATCACTCTCCTGAAACAATGAGAAATGAACCTATGCACAGGTTAGTAAACCATCTAGATCAACAACAATAAACTTCAGGTAGACAAATTAATGATTAATCAAAAAATAGATTTCCAACTTAATTTGTGTTCCTCCATCTAGCATGGGCTGTCAACTTCCTCATAATAAGCTGAATAGGAAACAAATCCATTATTTGAATCAAAAGATGGATATGCATAATAAAGACAAGGAAGAATAAACTTGCTGGAACCAAACTCTTGCTTTGAGATGTATCCATTGATATTCATTGTCTCAACATTTATATCTACAGGCCTCCCCACTTCTCGATGAGCCGATTCAAGTATAATGCAGACATTTCTATGACTATCCTCTCATGTCGACAATATCCCAATCAAGTAAATACATAATATGAGTATAATTTCACCCATTAAGAATATCTTCTTTTCTCCAACTGAACATATAGTTATGGGAAATTGAGAACAACGTATAAGGAAAGTTGATGCGTTCTACTTGTAGAAAATTATTCGGTCAAGTTAAAAGATTGTAGGTACAAAACAACATAAGTGTCTTTCCTGAAGATAGCAGAAAGAAAAATAATACATCTGTAAAAGGAATACATACACAATATATTGAAAAAAAGATGAAACTTTATGTCCGGCAATGATCAACCATAAGCATTAAAATGTTCTTCTCACCATCAACATGCAGAGGCAACTGGATGTAGTGTAAGTAGTTAAAACTATGAGGGTCTCAGGAAGTAGGTTTTAGAAAATTACCCATACTAAAACTTTTGACCTTAGCATACTACATGTATTGCCAACAATTTCTTGTGTGAAGCTTTGTATAGACTTCCCCTCAAGTCTCATATAACTTGTTAGCTCAAACATGCAATTGCAAAATCTTCCCCAGGTTTGCACTAGAAAAAGATAGTAATAAAGATCATTTTCTATCATTCCATCAAAAAAAATATATGATTTATTCAACAAAATTTAGCACATGTGAGGAAATACCTCATGGTCTGAATAAAATACCTCTTGGTGCATCTCAACGGACTTTTTAATTTTGTATCTCATCAACACGTCCATAAATCATAGCCTACAAGCAACATAGAACCTCCAAAGTCCAAAGTATCTCATCAACGCCCATAAATCATAATAGTTATATATATAATTTATATTAATGCAAGAAAACTTCAAAAGTATCAATATTATATGACCAAATTGTATCAACCCACCAATTTTTAATACTGAAAATCCAACTTGCCAAAAATAAAGCAAAGAAGACTACAATACAGCAACAAACCTTTCGGTACTAAAGCCAGAAAATGCAAATGTAGTATATATTTTGTCACCCAAACTACAAACCTGAAACAATCCAGATAATACAAGAGCACCAAGTTAGCAAGAGCACTAAAGCCAGGAAACCTTAACCTGCAACAAAGCAAAATTGCAAACCCAACAAAAAAATGCAACAAAGGCAAGCAAAGATAAATTTTTGCAACTTAGTGAAGTATCTATACTTCAAGAAAATACAACAAACAAAGTTAGGGTCAGACCAAATCCATCCACCAAAGGTACCACCCAACCACCATGATGCCAACCAAAAACCCAACAAAATATTCCAGCAAGATACCAACCAAGTTAATGCAGACAAGCCAAGACAAAAGACATAAAATAAAATGTAGCAGAAAAATACCTTTTATAAGCTGAATAGTGTCACATTCGTTTCTGTGCAACATAGATGGCTTCCTAGTTCAGAAAAAAGTTGAAATAGGGTGGTTGAAGGAGCAGTTGTCAGTTACCAAGAAACCTCAAGGAAGCTCTTTCGGCTTTCATATCTATATCGACACTAGTAAAAACCTTTCAACCAACCACAAGTAAGCTCTCTCATCTATATATCTCTAGCCTCCCATTTTCGATCACCCTTTGGAAAGGCATACGCCTATGAACCCTCCCCATCTCCATGGCCTTGAAGCACTCAAAGTTGGATAAGCATATCCAAGCAAGTAAGCCAGGAAGCACATACACTCAAAAATGGTTGTCAATTTCTGCAGATATCGTACATGATACAGACACTCTAATTAAACGTCAAAAATGCTAAACACCATATTCTTGTTTTTTTGAATAAAAGGCTTCAACTTCCATGTTTCTTTAGGGCTTAACTGCCTCCAAAATTTAGTTTCCAGGAACCAAACCCAAATTGCAACCCAATACACTAAAGCACAAGCCAAAAGAAAGAAGACTGATAAGAGGCTCAGATCGACAAATGACCCCAGGAACATGTCTCGCCATCACAGTAGAGATTCACTCAATGAGAATTCTCTTTGTTGTCATTACCCATTTTTATAGATATGAAAGAATGAATGAATAAAGAGAGATTCCATCAGAATATGGATTTTCAAATCACGTACATCTTACCAAACTGGCTGCAGTTGAGCCACCACGCCATCGGAAGACAGGAAAAAGAAAGCCACATTGAAAAGAAATATCATCATCGTCTCTTTTAAAAACAGAAAGCGCAAATTGATAAGGAACACCAATTACATTTCAAAATATGAAATTAAAAATATTCAAGTATCACACCATCTTAAAAATATCCAAACCAAGCAATTATTGCATCAAACCCTTTGAAAACAACCCAGTCAAACTGCAACCAAGCAAAGATAGCGCACAAGTCAAAAGCAAAAAGACTGATAAGAGGCTCAGATCGACCTAATAAGGAACATCATCGCCTTTTTTAAAAACAGATAAGAAAAATAGATAGCGCAAATTGATAAGGAACATCATTGACTAAAACGATTTGGTTCAAATTACTTGCACATACATTTTTTATCACCAGAGAAGCTGTAGTGGAATTAGCTTACTTTCACTTACTATATGAACAAGGTCTCTTACACATAACATTTGGTTCAAATTTTATTTCCTAAACAGAAAAGCCGACAAAGGAAACTTAGATAATATTAGAAGCTACACTAACAAAGTCGTAATCCGATAATATTAGAAGCTACACTAACTTGTGATTATTCTGCATCAATTTCCAATTAGGAGTGTAGTTCTATTTGGTTATTTCGCTACATAGTTATCCAATGATGAATCGGTTTTCCTATAGCAAACCGTATGATCCTGCCTCTTTTTTGTGTGGAGGGCTACTCAATAGTTAGATGGGGTTAAAATGCATGACCAAAAGAAAATATATTGGTAATATATCTGTGTAAATTGGAATACCGCAAATATATACAAAGATGGAGTACTGTCGATATAAAAGGCCCCTCTTGTCATGGGAAACTCCCCACTGACCAACTAGAACACGAAATTGTGCAATCATGTACTAGTTGTAATCACCTTCACCACTTTCTCCCCACTGACCACCACCTCCATGTACCTAGTAAGCACATCCTAACCCCCCCCCCCCCAAAAGAAAAAAAACACTAAGCAAAACCCTGTTTAGCAGTATATTGTTTCATACACGTGACACATGTTAGAAGTGTACATTCCAGTAAAGCCTCACATAAATGTATATTTGTGGTTCTATTTTTCCCCTTTTCTCTCATATTACACAAGATACTCTAAATCCTATATAAGAATAGCATGTAGGTTTCATTTTTCCCTTCTGACAATACAATCATTAAAAAAAACTAGTCATGTGCTCTTCATTGTAAATGGATTATTGGATTTTCCTAATATAATTGACAAGATCTGTAGTTTATCTATAAAATGTAGATACCAAAAATCAAGAAGTTGTTTTTCGTCTCACCTCTGATGGAGATGTAAGGGAGCCTGTGGGCCCCGCCGATGTAGATGGCGTCAGAGAGGAGGCCAAAGAGGGGCTTGCCCACCATGGGGAGGTTCCCGGCGTGCTGCACCAGCTGCAGGGTGGAGGGGCCGAGGCCCAGGCGATGGGCCATGTGGAAGTTGAATGCCAGCCACAGGAAGCACCTGAACCCCTGTACCCAGTACCCGAACCCACACATGGCCCACATCCTCCCCTGTCCCTACCCCTCCCCTTCCTCCACCACTACCTAGCCTCCATGGTTGCTCTTCCTCCCCCTCCTCCGCTAGAGTAACAAAGAGTATAGATAAGGGGTTCCCGAAACCATAGAAATGGCCAAATCCTAGCTACCGAAAAAAGGGTTCCCGAAATCGACCGATCCGATCGATCGAGTAGCCCTCAGGAACTAGACCGAGGGCCAAACCCCATGAAATGCAAAACCCTAAAAATCTAGGGTTAGGGTGTGGGTATACCTGCAGGAGAGCGAAGGGCGGCCGAGCTTGTGGTTGGCGAACCAGTCATAGAGAATGGGGACCTTGGGTGAGAGGAGAGAAGAAGGAGATGAGGAAAGTGAGAGGAAGGGGAAAGCTCTGGAAGATGAGAAGGAATATGAGAAAGAGAGGGGGGAAGGAATGAGGCTTTTGATTTTAGGATCGGGTTTGAGCGGGCATTCCAGCGGGATCTAATTTTTTTATCACTTTTTATAACGATTACGTGTAACAATGTCATATATGTATGAACAATATATAACGTTTAGCAATATAAATCGTTATAATAGGCCAAAACTCTTCAAACCCATCATATTATGTGCTGTTGCAAAAATTTTGTAACGCTTATAACTGAACCGTTGTGATAACCTATTTTCAAACGTTATGACAAGATCTTTTTCTTGTAATGGGTGTTTCTTACTTTGTAACTTTTATTGATGACTGTTCCAGGAAGATTTGGGTCTATGTCTTAAAGACCAAGGATCAGGTGCTGCCTACTTCAAAGAGTTTCAGGCCTCTGTTGAAAGAGAGACGGGCAAAAAGTTATTGTGTGTTCGGTCCGACAATGGCGACGAATATATTGGTCCCTTTGATGCTTATTGTAGAGAGCAAAGGATACGACACCAAAAGACTGCACCCAAGACACCTCAGCTCAATAGTATAGCGGAGCACATGAACAGGACACTGATGGAGAGAGTGCGGTGTTTGCTGTCAGAAGCAAATTTGCCAGGCAGTTATTGGGGTGAGACTCTTCTCACATCTGCTTATGTTATTAATTTATATTTTGGTGCTCCTTTGTAGTATGATGTGCTTGATAAAGTATGGTACGGCAAAGCGCCGTCATACAATCACCTGCGAATGTTTGGTTGTAAGGCCTTCGTGCATGTACCAAAGGACGAGAGGTCTAAACTTGAGCCGAAGACAAGACGGTACGTCTTTGTCGGCTACGGTCGGGATGAGTTTGGCTATAGACTCTAAGACTCAGTGGAAAGAAAGCTCTACAGAAGTAGGGATGTGGTATTCGTTGAGGATCAGATAATGACCAGCACTCAAGATTCCGAGATGCCTTCTGAGGCTGAGGAATTGCCTGAGTTAGAGTCATTTTGCTTCGAGCAGTTTCCAGACGACATCGCAGAAGATCCAGTTATGGGGGAGCCAGTACATGGAGTTGCTCCTAACCTTGATCATCAGCCTGCTGATGGTGGTCAGGGTGTCCCTCAGGAGGATGAGCATGCCGGGGAGGCAGTTCCTGAAGGGGAGAAGGCTGTTGGTATACAGCCAGCACCAGTAGCTCCATTGAGAAGGAGCGACAGAGAGCATCGAACTTCTACAAGATACTCATCGGGTGAGTATGTGCTACTGACTTACAGAAAAGAGCCCAAAAGTTTTACAGAGGCTATGAAAGACGAACACAGACAGGAGTGGATACAGGCTATACAGGAGGAGATGAGTTCCTTATACGCCAATTCTACTTACGAGCTGGTGCGGTTGCCAAAGGACAAAAAGGCTTTGAAGAATCGATGGGTGTTTAGAGTGAAGCAGACGGATGATGATACTCGCCCTCGATACAAAGTAAGGCTGGTAGTTAAAGGCTACGGTCAACGGATAGGCGTGGATTATGATGAGATCTTTTCGTCAGTCGTCAAGCAGTCATCTATTCGGGTGGTACTAGCATTGGCAGCCAGTTTCGACTTAGAGGTCGAACAGATAGACATGAAGACAACATTCCTCCACGGTGATCTTGAGGAGGAGTTTTACATGGAGCAGCCAGAGGGATTCTGTGAGAAGGACACGCCACATTTGGTCTACCGGTTGAAAAAGAGCTTGTATGGTCTGAAGTAGGCTCCGAGGTAGTGGTACAGGAAGTTCGAATCGTTTATGGGGGAGCATGGTTATGCACGGATGACGTCGGACCATTGTGTATTTGTGAGGTACTTTACCGAAGATAATTTCATCATTTTACTGCTCTATGTTGATGACATGCTATTAGTGAGTCGGAATGCCACCAGGATAAAGGAGTTGAAGTGCCAACTGGACACAGCTTTTTCTATAAAGGATTTGGGTGCAGCAAAGACTATTCTTGGAATGTAGATCAGCCGAGAGAGAGAGAGTCCAAGCTGCTACACTTGTCCTAAAATAAGTACATTCACCGGGTACTTCAGCATTTCGGGATGCACGGGTCGAAGAAAGTGAGTTGCCCCCTTGCAGCTCACTTTAAGCTCACTGAGGAGCAGTGTCCATCTACCGATGACTAAAAAGAAGATATGGAGCGGGTTCCATATGCCTCGGCTGTAGGAAGCCTTATGTATGCTATGGTATATACGACGCCAGACATCGCTCATGCAGTTGACATAGTTAGTATATATCTTTCAAATCTTGGAAGGGTACATTGGAGTGCGATCAAGTGGATTCTACGATATCTTTAGGGTACTACCGATTGGAGACTTTCTTTTGGTGGTGACGAACCAAAGCTGGTTGGATATACCGACGCTGATATGGCTGGAGATGTAGACACGAGGTGATCGACTTTGGGTTATGTGATGTTGTTTGTTGGAGGAGCGGTATCATGGTAGTCGCGGTTGTAGAAGTGTATTATCTTGTCGACGACAGAGGCAGAGTACATTACGGCGACGGAGGCTTGCAAGGAGTTGCTATGGATGAAAAAGCTGTTGCAGGAAATGGGGCTGAAGCAAGAGCAGTATACTTTGCTTTGCGACAGTCAGAGTGCTATTCACCTTATGAAGAATCAGACCTTTCATAGCCGGTCCAAGAACATCGAGGCTCGGTATCATTGGATACGGGATGTGGTTGAGAAGGTTCATACAGATGATAACAGAGCAGATATGTTTACCAAGATTCTACCAAGGGAAAAGTTTGAGTTCTGCAGGAAGATCATCGGGATGACGACCTCCTCCACATAGTTGTAAAGGGGGAGAAATGTTGGAGTGGGTGGGTTTCCCAACCTATGTGGAGAAGACCCGAAGTGCGACGAGTGCCGTCTGTGTGTCAGAGAAGCTCGGAGAGGTGACGAGGCCATTCAAAGACGAAGAAGAAGCTCGGGAGCTACCAGAGGACATTCTGGAACAGGGGAGGCAGAGTTCGGGCCGAACTCTGCCCCCTTAGTTCCACAACTGTGATGTCACAAAAATACAGAGTTCTAGCCGAACTCTGTGTCGACGGGTCCAGGCAAATTTTAGGGTAATTTAATCACTGTTGGATCGTATCCTACGGTCCAAGTTTTGTTACGGGATTAGGGTGTTTAAATATGGGTTTTTCTAACGCTAATCACAGGTGTAACACAACTCAACATTTGAAGAAAATAGAGAGAAAAGAGGCAAGAGTGCCATTGCAACTTTGGGAGAGAAGGAGGATTGAAGGCCGTTTTCGAAGGAGGATCGTGTTCGGGTAATCTCTACTCATCGTTTTGTTCTTTATAGCCTTGTAATCAATTATTCTTGCTTCCAAGTGTTGTAGGGATCCGTATTGGATCGAAAGAAGTTTGTAGAGGGTGTAGTCCTTTATTTCATTAGTGAAGGCTTCTCAGGGTTGGACTTCAATCGTCCCGTGGTTTTTTCCCGCGAGGGTTTTCTACGTCAAAAATTCTCTGTGTCTACATGGATTGTGTTTGGCATTTGGTTCGTACGTTGTATTGTTCGGTTCTCTCGCAGGTACTCTTTAGTTTGGAGAAAGGTTTTCGTGCTTCTTTCCCAACAACTTGGGCATGTTGAACTTAGTTCATGCATTGAGACGGGACCTCAGGAATTGTTGTGATCGAATGCGCGATGACTTAACGCGATGTATAGAATTAATGGCCCATACGAAACCTACGAAATGTGATATACGATTTGCGAATCACATCGTGCGCAGTGGCTTTTGTCGGATAATCACGTATGCATCGAATATGCATATATGATAGAATTTTTAAGAACAAACACTAGAGATCAAGTCCGATCGAGAGTACGAGAGGGCAAGTAATTGAGGATGAGAAGTTACCTATTAGCTTTGTCCCGTTATCCTACAACTAAGCTTGGCTGAAATTCAT
The DNA here is from genome assembly GCA_029216955.1 of Iris pallida. Classification (NCBI taxonomy): domain Eukaryota; kingdom Viridiplantae; phylum Streptophyta; class Magnoliopsida; order Asparagales; family Iridaceae; genus Iris; species Iris pallida. Next base: position 14,728,353 of record JANAVB010014398.1, read on the forward strand.
ATTTTGGTGGAATGCCTAAAATATGTGTATGATCCAAACTAAGTTGAATGACTTAAACGTTAGTGGCACGAGATCGTGAAATGATCTAGAAAAATACTTGGATTGAGTGTTGGTTTTGGTTCGAGGATGAACCTTGTTTTGAGCGGTATATTATGTAATGCCCTGCTCCATACGGTACATTACGGTGAGTCGTTGACTCGAAGAGTTGCGTTAACCTAATGAAGTATCGATGCAAATCGATACAAGAGTTATATTTACCTGAAAGAAAGCCTTGAGTCGATTCGAATCTATAAATCGAAATGATGCAAAGGATAAGTCCCATTTGAGCAAGGGCTGATTTTAGTTGATTTCGTGTGCAGGCTATGCTTTTATGCTAAATCATAAGAGGTAAACATTTTTTCTTATTCGAAAAGGTGTCCGCAAAACCAAATCATCGGCTTGCAACGTATTGTGGCATGGGCACAGTAGGCCGAATCAGTCAAATAATTCAATAGAATGGCTAAGTCGGGAGAGTTAGTCATGCAATCAAGTTATGGAATAGAACCGCTTCAGCTTGGCAAAACGACAAGACGTATCAAACTAAGGTGGGCAGGTTCTTGACTTTCTCTCTCCCTACTCCTTCACGTCTAATAAAATGTATCATTGTATGCGTAAGTTGCTATCAAGTTAACGGGCATGGCTCGAATCGAGTAAATGTCTTAGTGTGTGTCGAATATTAAGATAGAACATTGAACATTAAAAAATTGAGGCAACGTGCATCAAGTGCACGAGTTGCAATAGGACATTGATGCTAGAACATTGAAAGACAATATCGAGATGTGCATCAAGTGCACGACTCGAAAGAACATTGGACACTAAGGCTTAGAACATGGAAATATGATATCGAGACGTGCATCGAATGCACGATTAGAAGAAAAAAGGATATATGTGTGTCAAAGTGTACGTAGGTGCACGGGACTCATAGAAGATGGCTTCATTACGAAGAGAACAATTATGGCATGAATGTTGTGACAGAACTGTCGAATGTGGCACGGTTCCTTCGAGATGGTTGGGACCTTCGGGTCGATATGTTGAGGAATATTTAGCCGGGGAATCGTGCCAATAGAATAGAGATATGCGAACTTGTTTGGTTGTATGAAAATCAGAACGCGTTTCATATGGTCAATGGACTTGGACGATGGCCCGTGTACGGGCACGCTTCCCTCGAACGTAGGATCACAGGGGCACCGAGACCGTTCGACCGCAAAGGGATTTAAGGGGTATTGGTGGTACACTTCATTTTGATGGGTTGCGCCCTCCTATTGATGTGATAAGCCACAATACTAGTAAGTTTGGGATCCTCTGAGTAGTGGGCTAGCAACCCGTGCCAAAGCGATCGTCGGCTTACAAGTTAAGATACCAGGCCATTATGGCATGGAATATCATGACCTTCATATAGATAGGACCGGTAGGCTAAGACTAGCATCGGGTGCAGGCGCAGAGCTTGCCACCCTTATACTTACGTTAAGTTGGCTTGGTTGGCTGCATAATTTATATGATTGGTTATGCAAATTTCTAACTATTATAGGCTAGACAAAATGAGACGGAGATGGGCACGATCACTATGTTTATATTCATATTATATCTAACTGTATCTATTACAGAGACCCGGTATTGGACACAATTATGATTCAGTTGCTATCGATAACTGTTTGAATATTGCCATGAAACTGATCCTAATGCTAATTAGAAAGATCACCAAATAAAGATGCATGCTTCACTAAATTTACTTAGTGTTGGTTTGGGTGCGAGTGGGTCTTAATCAGTACAGCGAGGACAAAAGCATTAATCCCCTACTAGTTTGCTTGCAGGTTCAGGATACGTTTGGCTCGGGGTGGGGCTTGGCTTGGACGCGTCGAGGCATGGAGTCCTTAGCATTTCGAGGCGAGCTACTACATTGGCGTTCGAACTTGCAATATGAAGATGTTCGGCCGAAGACTACTTGTTGGCTATAAAGAGGCTTAATGTATGGAACAATGTAATCCTTTGTGAGCTAAAGAGATCATGAGCGTTGTAACCAGTTGGCATATTCAGTTGGGCTATTCAAAGCCTTGTAATCTCAGTTTATTATTAATAAAAGAGATTCTTATTGTATACTCTGTTTTCTTCCGCTGCTTATGTTATCAATTTGAGATAAACTTACGCGAACCTGTTATCTTGCCTTTTACGAGCGCAACTCCAGGCTCATACGGCATCATGCCCCAGCGAGGACGATAATTCGAGTGAAATCTAGCAAGGATGAGTGATTTTTTGGGTCGGGGCATGACAACAGACACTTTCTGATGCGTCGGCATGGACACCGACTGTATCGGTTCGATTGCCTCCTCCTTCTGCTATTGATGAGTCATCACCGGTGATGCTGAAACCGGAGCAGTATTGGTTCATGTTGTCCCAGATGCAGGGCTGTACTTCTTCTCCAGATGATCAGGCGTAGTCCTTCATTGGACTTAATTTTATGTGTTGTGGTTTGCTGAACAATTCTTGGGTCTTTATGTCTTTATTTTATATATTTAGTGACAGTTTGTGTTATGTTGACCCATTGTGGGAACATTATTGGACAAACTCTTTTTATAGCCGTTTGGTAGTAGATTTGTCCCTACCCGACTATTTTATGTCTTTTTTATCGTTTGATTCTGTTTATTTGATTATTCGTAGTGCATTTTCATCATTTTTCTATATTGGTTTACTGGTGTTGAGTGTTCCACCGAAAGGGTCGACGAATCCAGAGAATTCTAAGGAGAATTGCTCCGGGTCCACTATTTGTAACTCAAACTGCAGGTAGATTATGGATGGAAAACAAAAGCAAACATAATTCTATTTTATTTATTTTTTACAGTTTAGCAACGTTTAGTGATGTCCAGCAATGACTAGCGACGAATGAGGACATCACTAAATATGTATTCGAACGTTGCTAGTCTGTATCTTAGCCGTCGCTAACGGTCGCTAGACTTCGCTAATTTGCTGACATGGCAAACTCGCTACGTCAGCAAAACAGTCACTAAACGTCGCAAGTGACGACGCTAAATATGTATCCGAACGTCGCTAGCCTGTATCGTATACATCGCTAACAGTCGCTAGACATCGCTAAAATGCTGACATGGCAAACTCGCCATGTCTGTAAAGTAGTCACTAAATATTACAAATTACATCGCTAACTACTGAACTGAAGGCGATATTTAGCAACGAAAATATACGTCGCTAATTAGCAAAGTCTCGTCTGTAAATGTCGTTATTCTAGCGACGTATATACGTCGTTAGATGACGTCGCAATAGCGACCAATAGCGACTTTTTTGTGTTAGCGACTATGTAATATGCGATAAAGTTATTTCGTCGCTAAATACGTCGCTAATTTAGATTAGCGACGTATTTATTCACTTTAGCGACGTTTGTAGGCGTCGCTAAACTGACTTACTTTGGTAGTGATGGAGTATTGTGTTGCTATAGAATATCCCTAAATGTCTCATATTTTAGTTACTGAATAAGAGAGATGCTCTTATCGAATACTGCTAAATGATAACACATGAACATTGAACTGCTAATATGAATTGATGCTATTAGAAATGAAATGTTAATGTCCCTTATGTTTACTGCTGTTGAAACATATGAAATACTTGAATAATGAGATGCTACGTGAACGTTACATGAGGAATGATTTGGCTATGCTATCGACATAGTTAATGAATGGAATATTTGAATCGTGTACATTCTGTAACTGTTACAGAGATATAAAATGTTGTATGTTTTCTTATAAGCAATTTAAAGAATGAATACATGTCCCTATAGAATGAATGAATGTTAAATGTTCCTTGTCAAAACAAATAATGTTAAAAATATTGACCGAGCTGATATAATGAGAAATAATGAGGCTTGGGTCACCGAGATCACCAAGTGGAAGTGATGGTAACGATGGAAATGATAAGTCATTGAACCCGACTTGGATGAGATTAGTTGATACACTGTTGCCTTTACTTATTTTAGATGTTTACCATGCTTATGTTCACGATCGAGTCAGACATGCATTCGCATGGTCATGGACAACTTGTGCACAAGGGGGTGACTTTTTTTTCGGACGGTATGCCTGGGGCGCTAGGGCAGATCTGACCATGGGGGAAGTGTAAACGTACTATAAGGGTACGTGGACCTACTTTGAGTGGATATTGCATACCCTATGAAGTCCTATATGGCAACATCCTAAGTGGTAGATTAACACCAATGATCATGTAGCCAAGATGCATACTAATGAATATTTTGTACAGAAAGAGTAAGCATATCACCTAACCTGTATTTGATGCAGGTACGAGGGAGTCGGTTGTTGGTAAGAAATCACTTAAATGTGATATATTATCATACATATTGAATTCACCAATACTGCTTAATATGCTAAATGAAATGATGCTACGATGCTGTCTTTCCATGAGTAGTGCTACATCACATGCTTTATTTGTTGAATATAGTACTGCTAAATAATGTCTTTCCATAAATATTGCCATAACAAGCTTAACATGATAATACTAAGTATGCTACAATGATGCCTCTACATGAACTCTGCTAGAATGTGGTTACATGCTTCGCTATGAATACTGCTCATAAACTGTAAACTGAAGCTAGGCCTAAATAGAAAGATCACTCTAATAAATGTTTGCTCACATGAGTACTTAGTGTTGGTTTAGTCGAGTGGACTGGTTTTGCTCGCCAATATACGATGGTGTACTGACCCACGTTGGAGGCACTCATTTTCGGTGCTCGTGCTTGGAAAGTTCAGTACACAAAGATTGATTTGATCAGTCCTAAGGCATCAAAGATTTGTTGGGCATACAAAAGCTCTCCTTGCAAAAGATGATATCTTCCGTTTATAAAGGACATAATGTATGGAATATTATAAATACGTTATACCAGTGAGTTGTAAGCTAAGTCGGCATATCCAGTTGTAATTCAATGTATCAAGTATCAAATGTAAGCCTAAATGGCAGGTATTTTAGTTGGCTATTGATGTAATGTGAGTTGTGTTTAAAGATCTGTACTCCGGTGCAAGCCTTGTATTCCTTTTTAATTATCAATAAAGATAACTTATTTTGACATATCTCTGTGTGACTTCAAGTTATCTGCTTACCTCCACTACTATGAATGAGTAATATATTTTGTTCGATAAGAGAGACATGTATCATTATTATCTTCAATTTGTCTACTTGTACCGCTGCGATGTGATCCTATTTAAATATTATTGATTTTGTATCGTCTTTGCCTTATACAAGTGCAACACCAGACTTGTACGACATTATGCCCAAGCGAGGACGATCGGTTCCCATAGATATATGCGAGGATGAACGACTCTGCGGATCGGGTAGTGACAAATTGGTGTCAGAGCAATTTATGTCCTTGGAGTCTTATTTGATTCACTTCAAATCAAAGTTTCATCCGCGATTTAATCAAATTTGTTTCCGTGATTACTCAAAGTTGCTCCCGCTATTAAATCAAAGATTGCTTTCGCGATAATTCCGACGTTGTTTCTGTTATCATCCCAAGTTGATTCGTGTCAAAAGCTCGTTGATCCTCTTGGCTTCTCACTGGACGTTTCATACAGTAAGTCTAAATATATTGTGATGCCTATGTATGAATGATTATTATTGGTTTGGATACTAATGACCCAACAATGACTCGATGCCATAGTATGCTATGTCGTGAATGATGTTCGGAATGTGTAATAGAGAAAAGTTGTCGTGTGTGCTGTACATGTTTCAGAATTACATGTTATATTGGAAAAGAATTATGAATGAAATAATTGATGGATGAGTTTAACAGAATTAATGAGTTGACTCATGTGTGGCGGCCTTATGATTTTGAGACCCTGAGAATATTGGATTTGCATTACGATCGGTATGGATCATAATTGTCCAAAATATACTTGAGTTATGCGTTGTTTAAGGAATGGTTCATTTCTGAGTAGTATATGCCTCTAACACTTCAGAACGAGATGTATGTTGAACCTTCCATCGGATAGTAATGAGTCTATCTATGGGTATTAGATTGTGCTGAGACTTAGCTGAGAGTCATGCCTTGTTGCTAGATGACTGGAGTGTCCTTTGATGGTAATGTGGGTAGCAAGAATTCTCAAAAATTGTAACGAGTGCGTTGGTTGGAAATTGTTCAGTCAGGTGATGACTCAGACTAGCCGGATGAAATTTTACTGTGGGTAATAGATTTGGTAAGGGAATGTTGTGCCTATTACAAATTAGTTGCTAATTTGACAATTTTGGAAATGTTGTCGGTGACTCGAGTGAATTTGGAAAATCTGTGCTTGAACTTAAGGTGTGATAAATGTTAACCCATCTTGACCATCGAAGGATAGAATCAGTAAAGTATTAGTTGTGCTTGATGAGATGGATAGACGTTGCATATGTGCATGTATGCTCGAGGATTGAATTATATCATAAAGTAACAAGTAGTGACCCTGAATACTTGTATGGCATAGAGAATGATTAATTGATACAGGACTTGTCGAATTGAATTGGATTATTGTACTTGTCCCTTGCGGTATGACATTTTGATGGCTGGAAAATGAATGAGATTGAGAATCATAAATATATTGGATAATGTCGGAAGATGTGAAGGTATGGATGACTATCGGTTGGAATGTTGATTGTTGGACTATGACTTAGTGGTATGACTTTGTCATGCATACCGAATAATGGGATTGTGGATAATTTAAGATCAGTAACACGGTTATATGATCAGATGTACATATGGACAAATGTTCAATTTGAGATATTGAATGTTTGTCAGACAATGCTGGTGTAATACAAATAAGTTGATGGTTAGTGTGATGCGATAGTTTTGTTGAGACTCTATCAGAATCGATGACCCATAAATAGTTAGCCTGGATATATAGATCCGTGTTGATATAAAGGAATTGGATTTAAAATAGGATTGCTGAGAATTATATGTCGGGTCAAGATTTAGACCGTAATGTTGCTAGATCGATCTTAGTCGATCATTAGGTAAGTCTAGAATGAGCCTATGTGGGAATTACTTCCTTGAGGATGAACCTAGATAGATAGACTTGACCCTCACGGACTTAGTGTTTTTCCTATACTATGATCCGTGCGACGCACAAGCTTCCTACTCGAAGACCCGTGCCAGCCTTCCCGCAAACGCTTAGCTAGATCGCTAAGGCGATATTGAGAATATTGTGGAGCAAAAAAGAGAGTTTGGAAGTATGAAAATTTTACTATACTATAAAGAGATTACAACTTTGGGTGGTGAGGAACAAATGAGCCTCCCACTTATTTATAGAGCCTCCAAGGCTTACATAGAAACTTCTGAAATCGGCATATTCTAGGAATTATTCTAGGGACTAGATATTTCTAAGGAAGCTTCTAGTACATCCAAAAAGATATTGAGACATTTAGAAAGGTCTTGAGTTTTCTAGAAGATTCTTGGGTCCTCTGGAAGATTTTGGGGCCTTCTGGAAGATTCGACCATCTTCTGGAACACTCTAGAAGCTTTCCGTATAACCCCGGTTGTAAAGAGTTATGCAAGTCCGTCTCGGTGGGGCGCAAACTTTTGTGCATGACATTCTTCCCCATTAGTTTCGTCGACGCCCTCGTCGATGGTGCACCAAGTCTCGGGACGATGTCCACACTCGTAGGCATAATCGTTGCGCATCGTCCCTCCTTTGTGCATCTCTCATGGCATTTCCCTTTGCCCATCTTTTCCTCAAGATCGGAAGAAAACTGGTTCGCCGTACCAACTCTGGCCTCAGTCTGTGCCCTCCTCGACACAGGACGGATCTCGTATGGGCTATCGGGTCGTCGATCCCCCTCGTCTCATGGTTGCACTTGGTTCTACACACCTCCGTGCATACAAATCTCATTGCAAGCCTTTCGACCCGAATGTCCCCTGCGAGCTTTGAGCAACTCCTTACATGAGTTACTCTGTCTTGTCTTTTCTGTCTTTGTGCAGCTTGCGACACACTTTTCTGCACTCATACCCAGCCCCGTAGCACGGTCCACCTCCCTCCGCGAAAGTGACTCCTCGGGACGTCCTTTTGTAACACCCTTGGTCTCGCACGAAAGGCCTTTCCCCTTGAAGCCTTACATATTCTTGAGCACCGCTAGGTATGTCGTCCCCCTTTTGCTACCCTTCTTGAGCTGAGTAGCGAAAATAGCTTTTTTCTTTCGAAGGCTTGCCTCATGCAACTTTCACCATGAATGATGAGTCTTCAGCCAACAACTCCCAAATGTAGCGTCGAAATTGTCGTAGCCACGATAAGAAATCCATGTCTAGTATCATCTTAAAGTCATCCAGCGACGCAATAGTAAAATTGGCAACACCCGACCAATTTCCTACTGCTATGCGGACACCCTTGGTTACCCACTGCACAGGGTATGCCTCCGTATTGACCGCCTATCATGCTCGGGTCTTCAAGCGATGGACTACCGTGCCCGCGATGAAGTTATGAGTGGCGCCCCTGTCAACCTACACCCGTGTGCTCATGCTATTGATCCTCACGTCAACGTACATGAGCTCCCTATTTGGAGTCCTCGTATCAGCAGACTTTGTCTTCACGGTGTTAAGTAAGCACAACGCTCCCATGTGCGCTCCCACTTTGTACTCTTTTTCCTCCACCTCCTCGCTTCGGACGACATTCACACGCATGCTTCTCATAGGATAATCCCGAGCAAAGTGATTCTCTCTGCATATGAAGCACAAAACAATTCTCTCGGGTTGGGCATTTTCGTACTTCTTTCCCTCGGCCGGACCCTCCTTAGAAGAGCTCTCCCGCTCTCCCCCACCATTCCCCTTGGTGGATTTTGGCTTAGCCTTGGCATCGTTGTTGCCCCACATGTACTCGATGAGCCATTCGACTGCTGCCACGGTGGTGTTCAAGTCTTGCACCCTTTGTCGCTGTAATTCTTCAGCCGCCTACAGTTTGAGTCCATCGAGGAAGAAGAACAAACGATCCTCCTCGTCTATGCTCGATATCGCAAGCATCAAGCGTATAAACTCCATAATATACTCCTTGATCGCCTCGGTATGCTTGAGTTGCCGCAAGATCTACCTCGCTGCAAACTCTACATTCTCCGGATAGAACTGAGACTTGATCTCCTTCTTGAGATCCTCCCAAGTCTCTATCGAGCACAAACCTTTCTCGGCTTCCATCTTCGACGCCACCACAACATAGCATCATCGGTGAAGTAGAGTGAAGTAATATCTACCTTATCGGCGTCATCATTTATGTACAACGCCTTGAAGTATCGCTCCACGTTCCACAAGAAGTTCATAACTTCTTTGGCGTCCCACACCCTGTACCCCGTTGAAGGATTTTGTCTTGGGGATCTTCCGTCTCCTCGGTGCCTCCCTACTCGAAGGTCCACCGTTCGCAACGGCCTTCTCCAAGATGGAAACTTTGGTCTTGAGTTCTCCGCAACTCTCGACCACGGTCTATAGCTCCTCGTAGCCTTAGACATTCCTTCGCAAGCCCTCAATCTCTGCATGATGTCCCTTGAGCTCCTCCTCAAGTGCGAATCGGATCTCTTGGAATTGCTCATGAAAGATTGCCATGGACAAAGCGACGTCGCTCTCCAGCCTATCGAAGTACTCTTCTAGCCTAGTATTGCTTTGCTCTATGGAGCCCATGCACATTGCCATGTTCCTTAAACCCGTCTCCAAGACTCCAACATGCTCGACAAGATCGACAATGCTACGCTCCACCATAGTCTCCTTGCTTTTGCCATTCTTGTGCGTCTTGGCGTGCCCCTCCTTACGCGAGGTGGATCCATCCTGGACGTTCTTGGATGTCGACATGGTACCAACCGACCTTCATTCTGATACCACTTGTCACGGACTTAAGTGTTTTTGCTACAATTCGACCCATGCAACGCACAAACTTCCTACTCGAAGCTCCGTGCCAGCATTCCCATAAACGCTTAGCTAGATCGCTAAGGCGATATTGAGATTGTTGTAGAGCAAAAGAGAGATTATAAGTATGAAAAATCTACTATACTAGAAAGAGATTACAACTTTGGATGATGAGGAACAAATGAACCTCCCACTTATTTGTAGGGCCTCCAAGCTTACATGAAAACCTCTGGAATCGGTATATTCCAGGGATTATTCTTGGGACTAGGTATTTTTAAGGAAGCTTCTAGTACATCCAGGAAGAACTTGAGACATCAAGAAAGGTCTTGAGTCTTCTAGAAGGTTTTCGGGTCCTCTGGAAGATTCTGGGGCATTCTGGAAGATTCTACCATCTTCTGGAACACTCTGGAAGCTTCCCGCATAACCTAGGTCCGTAAAGAGTTATGCAAGTCCGTCTCGGTGGGGCGCAAACTTTTTGGCATGACAGTCGGCTGTATAACCAATTATTGGTGTCACGACCCGCACCCGCTTTTCGGGATACGAGTACGTATCCAAGCCAGCCTACGCCACAGAGTCGACGGTAGAACGTTGTCACGGCCATGATGCTCAAAATCATATAAATATAACATTTATTGCTCATTCACATTTCTAAATTGATTACAACCTTTACAACATTTATATTTAAAGAAAGTATAAGGTTCTTATATAAATTGAAAATAACTACATCATCTATCTAAACTCTTGGTTTGGCTTGCAAGTACACCTGTATCTCCCAATGATAAGTGAAGCCACAGCTAACCTGAAAAATGTTGGTTTCTAGTCAGGAATTGAACAAGCACACAAACCGACGGCAATGTGAAAACACAATAGAATTCACAAGAAATGAAAATAACATATGTGAGATGAAAACTAGAAAGTAACTGATGTCATGGAAAGCGGTGAAGAAAACAAGAAAACAAATAAAAGACAACTATCTATGTGTTTTGAAATATTATTTTCGACATGTGAACGACTAGGGGGTAAATCAGGCTTCCTGTACGTGTCGTTTGCAGCTGCTATTCTCCACGAAAGACATGGGGGATGGGTAAGGGGTAGTTCACGCGTCTACTAAGATATTTCCCCTCCCGACTAGTACTTATGGACTCGAACAAGTCACGAAACACGAAAACATGATAATCACGAAATATAGTAAGTAGAGATCCATGATACTAATTTTCGTGTGATGAGCGTGTCAATAAGCAGCAAGACATATGTATAAACTAATATGACTCAAAAAGCAATCAGAAAGTGCACTTACCTGAATTAAGTTGCAGTTGTTGTGACTGGATCAGGTTGCCATAGATTAGTCATGGATGTCATAACTATGCAAGACGATCTCTAATGACGGAATAGACCGTGCCTAGGGTCGATATGGCAAAGTCAGAATCATAAGAGCTTAGATTGTATGACTAGTCATAGTTAAGATGCGATAGTCGAAGAAATTTGTTTTATAAAAAGAAATCCTTATTAAAAAAAACTATATCTAAATTACTTGAAATCCATTTAGAAAATATTTACGCTATTTGAAAATAATATTTTATTGGTTAAAATAATTTAGAGGAATACATTCAAAATATGATAAATAATTTTAGGCAAAATCCTTGATTTATCAAAATACTTTTAGATTAAATAGAAAATCATTTCTAGACTCAAAACCCTAATTTTGTTAAATATTCTAAATAAATACTTAAAGGCTAGAAAATCATTCTTAGGGCTAAAATACAATTTTAGATTAAAACTATATTTGGGAAAATACTATAAAAATATGTAACTCCTCTTCCCAGAATTTTGAAAATAATTATTTTATTTATTTGAATTGAATGGTGATTTTAGTTTTTATAAATATTTAATTAATTAATTAGTTAGTATTGAAGGCCTTTAGCCGTGGTTAGGAATTGGAGTACAAGGTGACTAGAAATCGTGGCACGGATAGTGCAGTGGTGTGCCTTGGCTAGTGTTTTAGCCATAACAGGGAGGACCCAGTCATAAGTGTACCCTAACTAAGAAAACCAGGTCAAGTTATGAAATGACCAGTATAAATAATTTAATTATTTATTAATTAGATTATAGACTCTTTGGAAGACTCGGTTGTACCAACTTAGCCTGAATTTGTCCCGAGCCAAGCCTGAAACTATGTAGTCATATAGTGCATCCCAAGACGTCTTTGTAGACATGCATTGTGTGGTATTATTTTAATTTAATGACCTAGTAGACGACTTTTATAGATAAATGATAGTTATATAAATATTAAATGTGTTATTGCTATTAAAAGGTATTTTATTTTGAGAATAGAATATATACATATACACTAATCCACTTGGTTACTAGTTTAGAGTAGCGTAATAAATATTGCTTGCTATTTTATATGTAGGTATTATTCTAGGAGTATATCAATATAAGGGTTATATATATAAACAAATATAGGTATATATATTTTTGGTATGTAATTATCATATAGGACTTTTACAGTAAATTGATATGTGCACATGTATATAGGTGTGGGTGTACAGACAAGGCACTATACTAGGAATAACTAGTATTAAGACTCTTTGGGATTTATGGAGTAATATACATATACAAATATATGCGTATATGTAGTTACTATATATATATATATATATATATCTATATATTATATATATATATATATATATCTATATATATATCTATTATATATATATATATATCTA